>JALPQD010000053.1:0-252798 GCA_023101885.1 Typhlomys cinereus
TCGCCAGAAGGATTATGTTGACACAGTTGTGCAGGTTCCGCTGTTTCAGCCCCTCCATCAACATTCCAAAGGCATCATCAACCAACTGCAAGGCTTCAATTACCTTAAAAACACAGAGTTATCCAGGTTTTACAAGTTATTTCAATTCATCAGGTCATTATCTAATCAAGTAAAATTTTAATCACAATATCTGCTCTAAAATTGTTGGGTTTTGAAACATAACAAGAGAAGCCAGTACCCACATTAGCAGAGTCACAAATGCTAATTCTATAAAGGACAACAAAATTGAGCTTCTTGTGATACTTAATCCTGGGTGTCAACTTGACACACCTGGTATTAACTAAGATCAGCTGAGACTACATCTGGAAAGATCAACTGAGACTACTCGAAGGGATTATACCCTCCATAGATCTCATAGGAACTTCCCAGTAATGGACCATATAAAAGGGACCGTAGAATATAGGACAGACGTTCCAGGAATGCTCCAGCTATGTGGAGGTCTGCTGTGACTTAGCCTGCCTGCCAGCTTCAGCCATGCAGTCTCTGCCGTGTATCTTCCCTCTGGAACTGTAAAGTGAATAAACCTTCCTTTCTCCCATAAGTTGTCTGACTTTAGGTGCTCTCTCACAGCAACAGCAAAGAGTAACTATAATACTTCTTATATATGAAGATTGATTACAGGCTATAGTACATGACACAATGTTGAACATCAACAAACATTATTCAGCTGTAATGTTTTTCCTACAGCAAATCTCAGGTGCTTATAAGCAAGCCTAAGGGTCAAGTGCACTTTGGAAGATCCTATGGCAACAATAACCAGAGTTAAAAAGGAGCTTATCCAGGAACCTGATAATCCTATATATGTGCAAATATTTAGGTAAAGGTGAAAGGTAAAAGTCTGTGAAGAGATACTCATCATATTACTGGCTTGTAATTTAAATTCCAGGTAAAACAAATCATGCACAAAATTTAAGACACATAGGATACAGACCTTACAACATTTTTGCTTATACATGATGCTGAAAGTCAAACTCAGCCACATACATGCTAGGCCAGCACTCTGCATCTGAACTACTCGCCCAGTGCATAAAACATCCACAAACAGAGGCTTTGGAAAATGCTCACAATACTATGCTAAGCATTAAGAAATTAGACACCATCAACCATATCACATGATCCTGATTTGCATTTAAGCACATTTACCCTTCTTGAGTAAACACACATACAGAGGAACCTAAAAGAAATATAAGAAAGTCCTGTTAATAATGGTTGTCTCTTCCAAGGTACGAATGCCAAGTGGATGTGGCAGTGGTCTGTAATTCTGGCCTTGGCAGATAGAGTCTGGGAAACCCCACAGTAAAGTAATGCAGATGTAGAGCAGCCCAGATGATTTGCAAATTCATCCTTGGGCTTCCACAAGCATGCACAACTCAAGTGCACTCTCATACACACACAGATACCTACTCACTTGATAAAATTAGCAAAAAAATAATGGTTGTCTCTGAAGAGTGAACTGGAGATAATTTTTAATGAATTGTTTATATTCTACATGCTTTAAATTTTTTTTTTTGCATTTTTATCAATACAATATATTGAACTCACCCAAAGTTAAAATAAATTTCACTGATATAACTTCTCCATATTTTTTTCAGTGAATAAGAAATATAATGGTAATGGATCAGAGAAAGGTTTAATCTTTTACTATTACACAGTTGTTGACTACTTTTCTTTTGAGGCAGATTCTTACAAAGCGTCTAGAGCTAAGTGTGTCAGAGAACATCTCATGAATTTTTTACAAGAAACAGTTATAGACATCGCCCATGTTGCTGGTCATCCAGCCTCAGGAAACTGGTATCAGATGTTAAACATGGTCATGGGTAATCAGGGAGAAAGGGGACTGGAACAAGCCCATGAATGCTTTAGAACTAGAATATCATCTCTGTCTTGGGTAGTTACGCACAGGTTTGTCATGGATCGAACTGGTTTCCAACTTGCCCTAACTCATTTCACACAAGAACACTAGGCCCCGCATCTGTCTCTTCCCAGCATGGAACGCGCTGTTCCCAGGGGGCTTCCCACAGCTCTGGACGCACGCATGCGCATGCACGTGCCTTCCCTCCACCAAGGTCAGTATGAGCTCCTTTGATGAAAGACTCACACGAGGATGCATCGCTTGGCTTGTCCCCTAACTAATATCAGAATCTTTGGGGAAATCACACTGCATAGAAGGAAGGTGAGGCTTTGGAAATTTCATAATGAACAGAGATGAAATGTTCACTGCTGGAGCTTGGATAATTAAAAAAAAAAATGCAGCTTCTCTTTTGCCTACATTCAATCCCAGCACCAGATTAAAAGCAAGGAAAAGAAAAAAGTTCTGCTTCTATGCTTGAAAATCTTCTATGGTTCGCTTTCACAGCGGGATATTGTAGGAAGAGCACAGCTCATCTTCACGCAACATGCTGACTCATAGAACCACAGAGAACAATTGTGTCGTAAATCCAAAACGTCTTCCTTGTAAAACCGAGCATAAGGCTGCACAGTTGCAGCCAGTGTTTCCACAGTGGAGTTTTTCAGGGTCCTGAAATCCCCCTGCTATGTGCACGTTATCAACATCAAACCCAATCTGTGGCTCTTCTCTACTTCCCATTCCCGTGAAAATGGAATGGTTCCTTTGTGACAATGAGTGACAGCTGACTCTCATGACAGATGAAGGCTGTTATTTAAGTTACTGACGTCTACTCAGGGCCTTTGGGAAGTATATCATCTTCAACACTAAGCAATCATTGGGACAAATCAGCACTCAGGAGGCTAAGGCAAGAGGATCAAGAGCTCGAAGACGGCCTAGATGGCATAGCATGACTCTGTTCAAGGGGGAAGGGGTAGAAGGAAGAGGAGGTGAGGAAGAGAAAAAGGAGAAAAAAGCCAAGAGGGAGAGTGAAAGAAACAGAGGAAGAGGAAAAGGGAGAAGAGCAGGAAAGAAAGTTCCTGTCCTCTAACATCTTAGCCACTATCCAAATCCTAGCACCCAATCATTTCATAAGCCTTCTCAAGTTAGGGCCATGCATGACACTCTTATTTAATGATTGTTTAAGCTATCAAAATTTTAGCTTAAAGGCTTTCTCTAACAACAAATTATATTAATTCATTGTTTCTTCTTTTTCTAACAACAAATTATATTAATTCATTGTTTCTTCTTTTTCCTTTTAGGATGCCTTTGTTCTAGGTTACACTTGGATTTTTGCTTTTATGAGATGGGTTTCTAGGTAGCCTGGCTGGTTGGGAACTTTCTATGTAAACAGACTGGCTTCAAATTCCTGACAAACCTCCTGCCTCTGCCTGCTAATTGTTGAGATTAGGGACATGCACCAACTCAATTTAATTGTGTGTGTGTGTGTGTGTGTGTGTGTGTGTGTGTGTGTGTGTAGTAAACTAGGCAGTGTTTTGACTATTGAGCGTTCACCCTTACAGTAGCCTGAGTCCAATGCTGAACTTGTACAGCATCACAGGTGCGGTAAAGACTGAGCAGGACCCAGCTGGCTTAGAAGGAAGGAAGAAAAGGAACTTTTCTGGTAAAGGGCAAAGGTTTCCAGCCAGAATAAGTACACAGGATTTCAATGGGAGGGCAAGTGTTACATGATCTTCCACTGGGTAGAGACTGGTCTCACTTCTGGGAACTCCAACAGCTTGAGGACAGTAGGGGCTTCCTTGGAGTATAGAAGACTGAATGAGCACCCCCATGCTCCCCTTTTAAAAGCAGTGTTTGAGAACAGTATTTGTGTGGAACAATATTAGAGGCCACACTAATCATACGGTGATAATGTTGCTTGTGGTGCTTATAAGGAAATTAGGAAGTTACAATGCAAGTGTGGATAAGTAGACAGCTGGACACACCCATGGTGCATCTATTGGAGGTCTATTGGCTCCCACAAGCACACTGGCACGTATGTGCATGCACACACACACACACACACACACACACACACACACACGACACACACACACACAATCTACTCCCCACACGTGTAAAAATACTAGAAAACTTTTTAAAAATCTAAAATGCAATTGTACTTTCTAGACATTCGATTCGTCTTATGCATTTGTCAAAGGCAAGAGCATGAACTCAACAGAAATGAAAGGATGATGTTTTCTTTTGTAGCTTAAGCACTAGATGATTATCCATTTACTAAAAAACTTACTCCGGCACTGACTGGTCCATTTTTATGTCCTGCAGAATCAGGTTCTTCCACATATATGGTATAAAAACTGGGCCTAGGAGGAAAGTGGGAATAAAGATGGACATTAATTATGCATCTACAGGGGGATTTGGGTATGTGGTAGATCTTGAACATGCTGGATGTCCCCACACTTCTCTCTGGCCTTCCTCACCCAGGCTAGGTGTACTTGGCCTCAGTAGAGACTGGTCTCCTAACAGGCAGTAAATAAGACCTGACTGGATGTGCTCAGGGCCACATCTCAGTGGTGCAAATGTGCCAGGCTCCTGCAGTTGAGTGTGCTTTGGGTGTGCCCAGCTCTTTCCTTCCTCGTCTGACTTCTGGCTGATCCTCTGTGCTCTGCCCACTTCTGTTCTCAGACACCTGGTTTCTGTTGTGGTTTACCTGGGCTCCCTTTCCGGGTACTGTGACAGGGTCAGTGGCTGTGGCCTCCTGCCAGCCCCTTTGGCCCCTGGAGCCCATTCTGAGAAACAACTGTCTGGCCCAGTCTCTTTCCTACAGCTTCTCAATTAAGTGAGATTAAGGCAGGATTAGAACAGCTCTAAAGGTCTTTGAAATTCCTGAAGGCCATCCCCCACTGCTGGGATCTCCCTGAAGGAACGCCCCTGCTGAGGAAGTGACTCCAATCCTCCCAGAGATAAGATGGCCAATTTCCCTATGACAGGATATGGAGATGAGCTCTCCATATCCAACAACTTAATCTCTAGGTCGGGGAGCCCAGGAGCAATTGGGTTGGACCCCAGTGGGAGTTACCAATGAGAAAAAGCCAGTTTCTGGAGCTTGCCTAAATGTACAAATATGCAGGACCCTGGCAGCCATCTTGGGCGCTTGCCCCTCATGGCACTCAGAGTACCAAGAGTTCATTTTTTAGTTCCTTGTTTCTCATGGATTCTACGTCTGCAGTCCATGAGTTCTATTCTTTCTCTCCTCTAATAAACTCTACCTTAATCCTCTACACGTGTTCTGGTTTCAATCGTTGACTCCGAACACAAGAACCCTGCAACATGGGACAGTTGTTTGGAACATCTGGTACCTGAACAGGGACCCTGTAACATTTTGTAACCCAGAAGTGGGACCACGGTATGCTCTTGTTTTTGGGCTGTATGCTACCATTGGTCATATTTTAATTTTTTAAAAATTATTTATTCAATTGTGCATGTATGCGTGTGTGCGCATGTGTGTATGTATGTACGTGTGTGTAGAACCACGGACGAATTCGGGAACCACCATGGACGCCTCCACCTCTTCCTTGTTTACTCTGTCCCGGGATTCACAGGCTCCGCCCTACCAGGACCAGAAACGCAGGCCGCCCCCGCTTCCGCCCGGCTTCTATTCGTGGGGTCTAGGATCCGAACCAGGACCTTCTGCTTGCAAGGCAGAGCTTAACACCTGAGCCACCTCTCCAGCCCCTCATTGGTCATATTTTAACCTTTCAGGGACCATGCCAAAATAGTAGTTATTTAATATTTTGTATTATTTTTATATTATATTTTAATCCCTTCAGGAATTATACTAAAATAATAGTTACTTAATTTTTAATATCTTAAAGTCTGTATTTTCAAACATGGTATTTATATAAATTTAAGTGTAACTCTGAAAGTTACAAATTACACTTACAAGAAATGCTTTTGAATCCTTATTCTGTTAATGTACTGTTTTATGAAACATATTGCTACTTTAATTTAAAGATGTATCATGTTTCATATACAGATCGGATATTTTCAGGCTGGGTTGATGGCTCAGGGGTTAAGGCCTTTGCCTCCCAAGCAAAATGACCAAAAATCCCCGGATCCCATGTAAAATGCTGGGCTGAAATGGCAGTGGTCGGCAATTCCAGCCTTGGAAGGTGGAACCTGGGAAACAAACAACAAAAAAAACATAACAAAGCAATAAGGAGGTTAGAGAAATCCAAGATGTCACCCTTGGGGCAAAAGCATATGCACTCGAGTGCCCTTTTTTACACACATGAACATCCATTCCCAATACCCCCACATGCTCCATATGCACATACATGAAAAAAGTCTTTCCATTATTGAAGGTTCTTCCTCACTCTGGAACGGCTATTCAATATTATTTTTGCCATATTCACTTTCTTGTGTGTGTGTGTGTGTGTGTGTGTGTGTGTGTGTGTGTGTCCCTGTGGAGGACCAAGGGTGACTTCAGGAATCATCCTGGATTGCTTCTACCTCCTTCTTGCTACGCTCTGGAATTTCCCAGACTCTGCCCACCAAGGCCCAAGTGCAGGCCGATGCCTTTTCCTCTTGGCGTTTTTTTTTTTTTTTTTTTTGCATGGGACCTGGGATAAGAACTCAGAACCTTCTGGTTGTAAGGCTCAGTCTTAACCCTGAGCCATCTCTCCAGCCCTCTTGTGGTTGTTATTTGTATAGTACTGCTTAGTTGTCTTTACTGTGGTGCTGCGGAGGAACCCGGAGCCTGGTCCATGTTAGGCAAGTCCTCAGCCACTGAACTACATCCCAGTTCTCTAAAACGTCAGTATTTCAGTTGTGCTTCCATTCATCTGAAGCAGTGCCAGGCCTTATGTTTCTATGATGATCAAGCAGAAACAGATTCAAAGTAAGAACCAAGAAGACTTGAGCCTAATTAATAAGAAAAACACCTACTGACCCCCAACTAAAGACTTTCCCACCCAGAAGCCTCCATTGACCATTTAACCCAGGACTTCCATTTTAACCATCAAGTATCTGCTGTCTCTATCAACAGGTTATATGCACAGCTTGCCCATTATGGAGCCCTGGAAATGACTTTCAATCTGGCTCTGGTGCTGGGTGAATCATGAACTATTGAATCATCCAGTAAATTCTTTTAAGATTTGGGGGAGAAACTTAATAAACCTACAGAAGCTTTTGTTTTGAATGACTTTATTTTGGTGAGATGTGGCTCAGTGGGTAAAACACTTACCTGCAAGTGTGAGAACTAGAGTTGGATCCCCAAGTCCCACAGATGCAAAGATGTAATTGTCTCTAATCTCTGTGTGTTTGTGGAAATGGGAGGTGGAGATCTAAGGTGCTTCCCAAGCTCCTGGGCCGGCCAGCCTGAACCACACAGTGGCGAAGAGACCTAGTGTCAAAAAAGGTGGAAAGGTGAAGAGCAGAACCAAAAGGCTGCTCTCTACCTCATCTACACTCACACACTCCCCCATCACACACACACACATACACACACACACACACACACACACACACATGCACATACACTCACCCATCACACAAATACACACACACATATGCATGAATACACACATACATAAGCACACAGATGTATATAATGCATACATACACACACATGCATGCACACACATGCATACAAGAAATGACATGGAACAAATGATCTACTCATCATTCCTATGTATCCTCACTTCATGAACACAACTCTTTTTTTTAATTTATTTTATTTATTTATTTCTTCCACTCATACAAAGCTGATAAGTACCCCATTCCCCTCCCTCCCTCGACCCCTCCCTGGATCCCCTTGCTCCCTCCCCCTCTTTTCCCTTGCCTTTCCCCCCTCCCTTTCTCCCAGTGCACCCCCCCCCCTGCATTCCTGGAGCATCCTTTAGTGTGCATGTCAAACTTCCCTCTGGGTCCGCTTCTCTGATGAGGTGTAAGTACTCAGTGGCATTGCCTAGAGCTCTTTTTTGTGTTCCTCTTTAGTATAGGAATACTATTGTATTGTATCTAATACTATTGCATTGTACTATTGTATTGTACCTAAGATCTAAGGATCTTAGAGCCTGGGATCCATGCTAGACTTTGGGGGTTCAATGATATATTGGTCATTGCGCAGGTCATGCAAAGTCCAATTATGATTACTTTGGCCTTAACTTGTATGGAGTATTTTGCATATTCATTGCCTCCTCTTCCGCAAATGTCCCTGAGCTTTAGGATGGGGAGAGATTAAGCCGGCCTGGGAACACAATTCTTATCCTTTGCTGTCTCAATGTGCATGTTCTGCCATTTAGGGAATAGTAACTGAAGAAACTGTGTAATTTCTCAGTTAACCTGTGCTTGAATTCGCAGCATAGAATATTTCCTATTTGATATAAGTAATGATAGGCAAGGTGTTACCATATTGACACATTCAGTGAAGTTTTTTTTCTTATTCAGGGATGGACCAGACATACTGTGACAAGATAGAATACATGACTGATTATTTTCCCCAAGTGAACTTCTATATGTATGAAGGACCTGCCCCTCGCATCAGGACTCGAAATATACCTTCGGACTTTTTTACTTGTAAGTATGAAGAAAACAAGGAGGGAAAATAAGGAGGTACAGCTGAAAGTAATTAGCCTTAGCAGCCCCCTCTGAGTATACACATGGTGACTACCAGGCTCCATAGTGACTCAGGGAGGGCCATTCAGAAGCATGCAAGACACTCTCTTATGGAGTAGAGTCCTCTACGAAGTCTCTGGCAGAAACTCATATCTGTGGGTTGAAAGCACACTGTGCTCTATTCTTTAGTGCTAAATACTGGTTTAAATCATTTAGTTAGGTTTGTAGCCCCTGATAAATGAATGTATGTGTCAAATTCATTGTAGTTCTTCACTTTTTTTGGCAATGATTTATGTGTAATGCCATTTTATCCTTTTGTTTTGAAACAGTTAATTCTGAAGAAATTGTCAGGAACCTTAGTGTAAGTCCCCTCAATACATTTAAGCTATTGTAATGAAAGATTTGTTTTTACATTATGTATTTTTCAATTAAGCTATTTTAAATTTATTATTGTTATTACTGTTATTATTATTACTACTAAGTGTGTCTGTTTGTGTTTGAGATGGTCTCATTATGTAGCTCACACTGGCTTTGGACTGAGGATCCTCTTGCTTTATTCAACCTCTTGAGTTCTGGGATTGCAGTTACGACGCCCCACTGCATCCAGCTTTTAGTTTACTTTTTTAATCATTTATATCATACTTATTTTTAAGTCTAGAATGAACATCATTACAAGGAATAGTCAGGGGGAACAATGACACCAACTTCCTGGTTTACTTTGAGAGGGGAATTTATTAACCCTTAGAAAGAGTGTTATGCAGTGTGAGATTGCACCATTTCATGCAGTTTCTGTGTGACTCAGTGCCTAAAACAGTGAATCACACACTCATATAGATAAAAACAGTAATAAGCAGTGGTTACTGTAACACAGGACCGATTGCAAGACAAGTAGAAATGCATATCACCCCAGAAATCCTTCCAGTGCCAATCATTTCTCTTTCTCTCTTGCATAGTTGGAAATGCTCCGATGGTGAGCAGCCTGGTGGACACTCTCGCCCCCTGCTGGTGAAGTGTCTGCATGCACTGTTCATTCTGATTGTTCGCAGACTTCAAATTTTCAAATGCATTGCTTTCCTTTTGTCCCATGACTCGTGATCTGCATGTAGCTGGAGTTCTTTGGAGAAGAAGAACAAATCTCTAGGGATCCTAGTGGTGACAGAATCAAGGAATGCAGGCCTTGCGACTCCCTTCTATAGCACCACAGATACCGGCTGGGTCTGGAACTACAGACTACCCTGAAATGGGCTCCCATTCACAAAGCGGCCCATTGTCCCCAGAAGCATGTTTCATGGGGTAGCACCAACTCAACCAGATCAGCTAGCAGCTCTGAATACAGTGCTGACTAGTTTGGTAACGGACTATCAGCACCAAGCAAGTTCTAGAGAAAAGGGAACACATTGCTTATCTTAACTCTGATGCCTTCCTCCCAAGTTGTCAAATGGGCAAAACAACCATGCGCTGCTACAGAAGTCACAATTACATTTCTATAATGGAATCCATGAGCTTATTACTGCTCAGAATGACCTAAACTGTTGAGTGTCTCTGGATTTATTCTAAGGGACACCAGGGAAGAGGTTGGGCCTCGTGAAATTTCCTATTGATCTCAGAGGTACCCTCCAACTTTGTTCCTGCCCACCTTGGGGTGAGGTTTATGCAACTCACTGTCATGTGCCTGCCGGAAAGTCAGCAGAATATTGGCTTGAGAAAAAAGTCATGATCAATGAAAAAGCAGAAAAGTAGGAAAGACAACCTAATAGGCAATTGAGAATCTAGAAGAAATATACAATAAATACAATAATCTTATATCTGGCAATTTCTCTCTTATTTCTCCAATTTCTTTTCAGATTTGTCTTGATAAGTCATGGTTCATGGTTCTTCGTGTTTCATTATTTAATAACTTGGGCAGTGAGATAATAGAAACACGAGCTTATTAATATAGATGAGAGGCTGTTGAAAGTATATTAAAAAATAAGAAACAGATGATTCTTCATTTTCTCGTCCTTGCCTGCCTACTTTTGCCCTCTTGTCTCCTGCAGAGGTCAGGCCAGAACGTTTCTTTGTGCTTCTGCTTCTCACTTCTCCATTTTTTTGCTCATCTGAACAGATGCCAATGTATTTTTCATTTTTAAAGTTGTAAAAGGTATAATTAGGGTAGTAAGTAAATGAATGAAATTTTATAAATTTCACCAATTTGTGATGAATCTGTGAACTTTTCACAAAAAGGGAGGATGTTTTTAGCTTCAGAACAATTGACTTGAAAAACTAAGTAAATGGTCATTAAAAAGGTAAAATAAGTGAGTTAGGAAGAGATGTTTAGTACAATTAAAGTGGCATAAATTTTGCGTCTACTAATAAGTATGTACTAATTATCTACTAATAACATGTATTTTTCATATGTGATTTAAACGCAAATTGAAATCAAGTTGAAATTGCCAATATAAATCTAGAATAATAACCTTTTTCTGTTAAAAAATGCAGAGAAATTTATTGTGGCCTAAGTTAATATAACTGAGACTACAAATTTAAGGCATGAAACATCTAATCAATATTTAAATCAAAAAATTAAATTTTGATTTATTTTTTAATTTTTAATTTTTTTTATTTATTCAATTGTGCATGTGTGTGCATGTGTAGAACCACAGGTAAATTCGGGAACCACCATGGACTGCCTCCACCTCCTCCTTGTTTACTCTGCCCCGGGATTCACAGGCCCCCGCTTCTGCCTGGCGTCTATACGTGGGGTCTGGGATCCTACAAGGCAAAGGCTTAACCCCTGAGCCACCTCTCCAGCCCCTAAATTTTGTTGTTAACCTAATAACTAAACATCATCAAATTATGGAATTTGAGCATACTAATAACAATAGTTTAATAGTCTATAGTATTAACTAGTTTAAAATTATTTTATTTGTTATAAATTGTATTAACTAATTTTAAGATATGTTTAAGAAATTGGTTTAAGATGCATTTCTCAACATTAGTTTGCACATTGTCTGTTTCATGGGAGAAACGTTCACAATTTTTTTCAGTGTCGAAAACCTACTCAGCATTTCAAGCCCTATTTGACTCCTGATTTGCCTAAGAGATTCCACTATGTCAATAACATCCGGATTGACAAGGTTCATCTCATGGTGGATCGGCAGTGGCTGGCTGTGAGGTCCGTATATGCCTGGTTACTTATAGTGTTTTCAGAAGTCATCGTTTTATCATGAGCTTGCCTTGAGGTACACTGCCGCCAGGTCTCTCTCTGACCATTGACATTTCCTTGCTCTTTATGTGCTGCCTAGTGTTAGCTGATGGAGCAAGGGAATGGGCACCAACCATGTGCTGATGTCGTGGGAAAGTCTATGACTAGAGAGAAATGATATGAGGAGAACCTTAAGAAATAGGAATTTAGTTAGACTTGAGGGTCTGGTGGCCAAAAGAGCCATAGTTTAGACTTTAGATGGGAGCATTAGAATAGAAGGGACAACTTAAGATCAGAGAGAACAGCGAGAGGGACCACCATGATGCTATGAGGGTGGGAGGTGGAGACAGTACAGGAGGGCTGGGGAAGAGACCAAACAGCTTGGAGAGCAGGAGAACCCTTGGGTGGGGTCACAAACTTTTTGCTTGTTTAAAGGTTTTATTTATTCATTCGTGAGTGTGTGTGTGTGTGTGTGTGTGTGTGTGTGTGTGTGTGTGTGTGTGTATCTCAGAAGACACTGTGTGTCTCTGTGGAGGACCAAGGGTGACTTCGGGAATCATTCTGGATTGCATCTACCTCCTTAGTGTCCTCTGGGATTTCCCAGACTCTGCCCATCAGGGTGGGAAGTGCAGGGGGGATCTAGAATCCAAACTCAGGACCTTCTGCCTGGGAAGCAGAATCTTAATACCTGAGCCACCAGGAACTGCTAAGAGTTTGCCCTGGAGCTACTGGGAAGGTGGGTGGAGGAATGATAATAAAAGCAGGAGGTGTGGTCTTTACCAAATGACTAAGGTGGAAGCATTACAAAATGGTGGCTGCACCTGCTCCAAGCATCTCCTCATGGTTTCTGTTAGATGGCCCATCCCAGCACCTTAAGCTTTAGAAGGTCTAAATTGGCTAGCTGTGGCTCCAGAGACTTGCGTAAGAGCATATTCCTTCCCTGACTATGATCCCTTCAGGCAGCAGCTGGAGTGAAGGCCACCAAGTCATCACCTCGCAGGCAGGGAGTGTGACTGGGTTCCAGCTCTTTAAGATCAGTCATCTTCGTGCTTTTTATGGAATGGTCTTTTTGATGGCCTCAAGACCATGCCACTAATTACTCCTACCGCTTACCCTGACTTCTAATTAATTCTAAGTCGTGAGGAGCACAGAGAACTTGTGAAATACAAATGTTCTTAGAGAAAGGAAAAGCAATTTTATCACTCATTCCAATGAATCGATGGTTTTCACATCCAGTGCATCCTATCGAACGCTTGCTATATGCACAGTGAGACATTCAGAAAGGCAATCTTTGCTTTGAGGGAGTTCAGCTCTTCTGCAAATCACTGATTATAAGACAGAAAGTGAATACTTGCTTTCTTAGATAAGTGAATGATTCTGATTTTTGCAATTCATTTCTGTATTTTTTTCACGTACAGAGTGGTATCAACAGAATCAGTGTCATTTTGTGTTTTCTGGTCTAATGGGTGGATGGGGTCACACTGACATGGAAATACAGTGACTAAAACACATGATTAACAAAGAAGGAGACATGAAAATAAATATGGGAATTGGTCTCAATGTCTGCATACAGGAAGAGAAACTGGGGGAACTGGCTTAGTTTATTCTGTAAAAGTAATCTAAAAATGCATTTTACCAGAGAGTATGCAGTTCCACATTTGGTCACTAGATGGCACTATACCTCTGTTCTTGGGATCAGAGCTTTATAACCTTTTGTGTCTCCAGCTCTTGTTCTCTGATTCAGGAGCAAGTGGCTTGACTTGAGTGAGATTTGCACCCCAGAGAGTTCATACTAACTGCTGTATGAAGCAGGGTGGTCTAGTGAGAAACACATTGGTCTTTTAAAAAGGCATGTAGTAACCCATTTCTGTGGAGACCTGGACATGGTATCCTTTCTTAGAACATAGCATGTAAACAAGATGTTATTAGGATTAATTTATGACCTAGATTTTCCAGGAGAGTCTTAGTTCTTCACATTCTGTCCTAAATTTGTACACATCAGAACCTACATTTCCATCTTCACCAATGGTTAAAAGGTGCCTTAAAAAAACAACACTAGGATCTGTGTGTTATGTTGTAAGATTTCAAAAGCAGCACGATCAGTTAGGAAACTAGCTCAGAATGAAGGCAGAGAAGTGGGAAGCAAATTGCAGAGAGACAGGATTTGGTGTCTGCTTGGTATCAGCACAGCTTGTTCATTGGCCCCATGTCACCGCCCAGCTGTGGAGAAACCCAGCCTGATTTCAGCTATTAATTAGGCAGGGAGCAGATAATGGAGAATTTGTTTCAAATGATTTCATTCAGCACTTAAAAGTCATGTCAAATTATCACACATCAAATCAACTCATGTTGTCTGAACACCAGCTCTCAATGTTCCATGTGCAATTTTTTTAGAGCCAAATTAATGCTTGGAAGGCAAGGAACACGAGTAACTGGAAGAGCAGATGTTACATGTTTCATTGGACAACAATAAAAAATAGCATATTTTTTTCAATGCATTCTTTCAAATGGCATATTTCTTTTTTGTTTTTTTGCAATTTCATATATACAAAATGTATTTTGGTCATTCATGCCCATTAGCCTCTCCTAGCCTCTTTCTGATACTGTTGAACCCTTTCTTCCTAACAAGTCCTATTCTTACTTTCCTGTCTTTTATTTTGCTTTGGTTTTGTGACTCACTGAGTTTAATCAGAGTTGCTTGCATGAACATGAGTGTGGGATTATTTTACTGGAGCATGAGAAGCTTACCAGTGGCTACACCGCTAACGAAAATGACTCCTGTTCCCTAGCAGCCATATAATGTGTGTATATGTGTGTGTGCACGCATGCATGTGTGTGTGTATGTATACGTATGTGTATAATGAATTTAAGAAAACATTACCAAAGTCTTGTTTCAACAACCTTTTTATTTCTTCCATCAATGAATACTCTATGTTCCAATACAGACTTTGAAACTTAATCATCTCCAATCAAATAACTCCAGTAACCTGAGGACACAAAACATTCATGCAATCAGAATGAAATTATCTTTTAAAACAGATTTTTCCATATATCACCACTTTTATTTGGTTTAGCTAAAATAAATACGTGAACCCACATGTGATCAACTCTGAGGGCGATTGTCACAGTTACTCTGCATGTTGTAGATAAATTCAGGACAAAATGACTTGGGGTGGGGTGGGGGGGCTTTCATGGTTGGTTACAGTTCCTTGTCCAATTTAGCATGGATGTTACCAATACTAGGATCCAAGGGAACTGGCCACGCCATATCCATTTGTGAGAGAAGGTCAATGCCCATTTGCCAGACCAACATGTCTGGCCAAGTAGACTAAAGAATGTCACCTTCCTCCATGAGCTTCCTCCATCTTATTAATTTGCCCAGGGCTAGTAATTGCGCATAATAGGAGGAGCCTTCCCTCATGTGTAGACTATCTCCTGCCGGGTTGCTCTGGGCTTAACTCAACTATTAATTCTTTAAAAATGTGCCCAGAGCTGGAACCTCAGTTGTCAAGTTGATATTTGTGTGTAACTATGACAGTGATCATCTCTAAGTCTGACCAACTTTAAGTCTCCCACGAAGTCACACTCCACTTGCTTTTTACATTTCAGGTACTGGTTACTTATTTATTCTCTTGTTTGTATTGAGTATCTGGTCAGAGTCACAATTTATTTTCTTCCTAAACTGAGTGAGAATTAGTTATAATTTTCAACATACCAATTTTTAAGGTGAATTTTTAAGGCATTAAATTGCAGCCCTGAGTTCAGTTGAGCTTTTGATGTAAATACAGTATCTGTGTGTGTGTGTGTGTGTGTGTGTGTGTGTGTGTGTGTGTGTGTGCGTGCCCTGAAGGGCAGAGGAAAAGGAAGCAAAGGGAAGAAATATTTCAAGGCCTCCTTTGGAAATGAAATTATTGTTCTTTTCAGAGACCAAATTTGAATCAGTGTAATAATGTTGTTTAAAGAAAATGTAAGTTCGGGCCGCTGTGCAGAGCTTGGCATTCTAAGTTCAGTCTCCAGAGGACAAGAAGAAACTGACGCCACATATGTGGTGTTGACCTCTGACTTCCACATATGTGCTGAGTCACTCATGTGCACGTGCCCCTTACTTGCTCACACACATATGCACTTATACACACATACAATTTTGTTAAAAAAGAAAATCCAAACTCATTTATAGCTATTTTTAACTGGTTGTGCATACAAATTGCTGACACTGTTAATTCCAAATGTTACAATATGAAAAAGTAACAGTTTAAGGAAGAAATTACTGTAAGTTAAAACTAACTGTTAAATTTACAGCATATATGACTTTCTTCCTACAGCGTTATAAGTAACTTCCTCCAAGTATTCTTAGATTATGGTTTCATATTTTAATATTGAGTATGAACTGAATGGTTAGCATTCAGTGAAAAGGAAACAGAAAACAGAAGAGATATGGACATCTGCACTGTGAAGTAGGAATCACTTTTTCTTCAATTTCAAAAGTTTATTCTCACATCATGAGAATCTTAATCATAGCATCAGTAAACTTGATGTGCAGAGGCAAGTTTCAAAGTTAATTCTTTCAATCTGTGCCTGTTATTATTATGTTCTTATCAATGCCTGAGAACTTCAGACTTGCCATTCTGTTTATCTGTAGCTATAAATCTGAGAAATGAAAATAAATATATTATACTATTATTGACCAAAAGAAATTATTTACCAAAAAACAGAAGGCATACGAAGGTTTGCTATGTCCACTCAATTCACAAAACTTTTCCTCTCAACACATTGGTTGGTGTGTAATGGTATTATTTTTTCATAGGACTACTGCAAGTTCATACTGCGGGGGAGGCACCCATGGTTACAACAATGAGTTCAAGAGCATGGAGGTAATGTACTGCTGTGTTTTAAACAAAAACAAGTGATAGTAGGACAAGTGATGTCTTCAGACTCCGAACATGGCTTTGAACCAAATGGATAAAGCTCTCTCTGCTCACTTAAAGCTTAATTTATTCCAAGAGGTAAATGTGGACAATATCATAATGAAGGAGCTATGATTTGGTGGGTTAAGTGCTGTGGAACATAAATATGACAATAACAGGGTAGGTTTCTAATTTGTGTTTCCCAGATGTGGCGGGGCTGTGCTGATAGTGGCTGTCCATTCTTGACTATGTCCTTCTAGTCTATTGGTATGAGAGAAGCTGGGGAAACGGAAGAGACAGACAGATACAACATGGTTCCAGCTGATTGGGACTGGTGCGAACCACAAGGGGAAATGACTTTAAAAAGTCATTTTCAATTCCAAAATGAAATTTTTATAAAGGTCCAAGATACAAATAGAAGAGCTGTGACACAAGGATATTTATGTCTCTACTTACACTTTCTAAAAAAAGATTTTATTTTTTAGTTATTCGTGTGTGTGTGCACGAGTAAGTGTAAGTGTAAGAGGGCATTGTGTGTCCCTGAGCAGGACCAAGGGCGACTCCGGGAATCATCCTGGATTGCTTCTACCTTCTTACTTCACCCTGGGATTTCCCACTCCGCCCATCAGGGCAGGAAGTGTATGGGAGGAGGAATATGGGATCTAGCTATCTGAACTCAGAACCCTCTGCTTGCCAGAGGCAGAATCTTAACTTCTGAGCCACCTCTTCAGCCCTCTACCTATACTTTTTATAGTAAGTTTAGATGTTGCCTAGTAATCATGTAACTATCCCCACATAGGCTATCTTTTTGGCTCATGGACCTAGTTTTAAAGAGAAGATTGAAATTGAACCATTTGAAAATATTGAAGTCTATAATCTACTGTGTGGTAAGTATATTGGAATCAATTCACCAGCAAAGGTGGACAGTTTTGAGTAGACAAAAGATTGAAACCAGAACACATGTAGAGGGTTAAGGTAGAGTTTATTAGAGGAGAGAAAGAATGGAACTCATGGGCTCCAGGCACGGATGGACTCCATGAGAAGCAGGCAGCTAGAAATGAACTCATGGACTCCACACATGGCAGGCGTCAAAGATGACTGCCAAGATCTGGACTATTTATACACTTAGGCAAATCCAGGAAAACATGCCTTTTTCTTATTGGTTAGTTCCCATTAGGGCCCACCCTAGTTGATCTTGGGCCCAACCCAGTTGATCTTGGGTCCACCTTAAGGTAGGGTCTATCTGTAAAGGAGAGTTAATCTCCATATCCTTTCATAAGCAAAGGGTTGGGGGAATTTGGCCAAGGGCATGTTCCTCCAGGGTAATTCAGCAGTGGGGGGATGACCTTCCAAGACCTTCAAAGACCTTCCCAGCATGGCTGCTCTAAACCTGCCGTACTATGACTGGGGCGATGGCTCAGGGGGTGAAGTGCTTTTGCCAAATAAGCATGAGGACTGGATAGGATCCCAGACACAGCATCACATCTATAACTGGAGGGATAATGTGTAACTGCTGACAGATTCCAGGCTAGCCAATCCATGACTTCCAGTCTCAGTGAGAGCCCCTGTCTTAAACAGAAGTGGAAAAGTGATTGAGGAAGACACCTTTGACTGATCTCTGGCCTCTACATACATACACACAGACACATATATAAACATGTAAATACATGTTTCCTCCCCACACACATGCTGAGACATCTGAAAACCTAAGTCTTCTAGCATAGAAGGATGATAAGTAAGTCCTATCTGGATAGGCATTTGTTACTACAGTCAATGTTAAAAAAAAAAAAAGACAAAAACTCTTTTAAAGTAATTAGTGTTTCGGGTGCCAAGTCTCCTCTCTATGCACACCCTCTCCCTGTCTATTATGCTGGCAGATTATTTAGACAAAGCAAGGAGAATGCTGAGATTGTGATGCTAGATGGATTTAACAAGATCTTAATCTTGTTTGTGGCTTGTCATAGTTGATTGTGACTCTTTGAAAACAAGCTCCTGGTTCTCGTGGCTAGATTTGTGGATGCTGGGCCCTGTTGGGGTGGTGAGCAGGACCTTGGCAAGGCTCTGGAGACAAATTAGGTGGTAGGTAGCATGTCACTGAAAAGTGAGGTTCATGCCTCTGGCCCCTGTACAGAAAAACTGGGGGACAGAAAGCAGGGGAAGGAAGCAGATTTATTCAAAGCTAGTCCTGAAAAAGACAGAGACTCTTCACCCTAAAACTATCTCAATAACTTTAGGGTCAAAAAGAACTTTGAGGACTGATTTTGAAAGGGAGTCTAGCTAGGCAGTGGCCATGCACTGGGCAGGGTCTTGTTCATTGGAAGACTTGAGGGCTCTTTGGACGAGGACCTGTAGTTTCTTATTTGCTGCTCCTTACAGCTTGTGACCTCCTTTTGTCTTTCTTCTTCCTCTTCCTTCATCCCTCTTCTTCCATTGCCTTTCTTCTTCTGTCCTGGCTCTTCTCAAACTGCATATCTGCTTTCATAGCTTTGCGGCTTCAGGAGCTGCTCAGGGTGTCTGCCTCCGGGAGCACTGTTGGAACTCCAAGGTTACTCAGAAGGTGGAGACCCCCCCCACACTCGGCAGGGCCACTGCTTACCATGACTCTTCTCATATGTCAGGTTTAGCGCGGCCTGGCACGGATGCTCGCTAGGGCCTGTTCTGGCTGCTCTTCGTTGCCACAGACTGATTGACAGAAAGACCATCCACCCTTTCCAGCGGTGACCCAGTAGAAGATGCGCAGAGGTGCTGCTCGCGCCATCATGTGAGTGAACTGTTTAGACGCTTTTATGTCAGCTTGGACCAATCCTCTTATTTGGGTCAAGCACACCTTTGCCTCTTAGCACTAATAACAATCATTAAGGCTTGTACTTTGATTAATCGCAGCCTCACTTTTTTTTTTTACAGTGTCAAAAATGTACTTACTAATAATACAATGGTGTGTATTTTGAGTAATACAATGGTATGAATATTAAATAACCACAGTATTGAATAACCAACAGCTAGAAGTGACACATACATTAAGATGTATAATATGAACATGATAGAAACACTGTTGTCAAATGATACAAATACTAAGTGAAAGTCACACTGATATTGATACACACACACACACACACACACACACACACACACACACACACAAGTGGTGCAGGTCCTGAGAGACACACTGATACAAAATGAAACGACAGGGAACCCAACGCAGAGCACCTCTTTGACCCTTAGCCTGAGGAAGAACTTCCTGAACCGAGAGTCCCAGGGCTGGCTGGCTGGCAGCCTAACCTTGCAACACTGGCTACAACAGTCCTCTGCCAAGCCACCAAGAGAAGTGAGTCAAGTGGACTGTAATGAATGCAAGTCTGGTCCCCTTTTCCGGATGCAGCCCTGGCCGAGGCCGTGCTGTCTCACACTGGGGACACTGCTGTGTCGAAGCGTCTGGGGAACAATCGAGATGGTGGTGCAGGTGTAAGGGCAGCCTTGCTGGCTGTTAGACCGAGTGCTTCACAAGAGGCCGCCGGGACCCTAGGGAGAGCCCAGTGATTGCTAACTAGAGGGTCATGTTGCTCGGTCCTCCATATTTTTGCTTGTTAATGAGAAAACAAATCTCAGGAATGCTTACAAATATAAACTTACAGAATTGATTATTAATGCTAATAGGGATTTTTTCCAAATCGATTTTTAAAAATGCTTAACATCTACAAAGCACCCAAGGGAAAGTTGAGTCTCCGTTATTTGTCTCATTGGAGCCAGAGTTAACTTGGCCTGAGGCAGGGCCTCTCTTTAGGATTAGGATGGAAAAAAAGGGCAGTTTCAAATGACCCCAGTTGTAATTAGGAGCTATAACAAGGTTATACTTGCAAACTATTTGCATTTTTCATCAGGGAAAAATAGAAAAGTTCTCTACGTAGAACAAAAGTTACTAGTATAATAGTTTTTTTTTTTTAAAGTGTCCACCTTGGAGAATGTTCGTATAATTGTGTAGCATACTATAAATAAAATTGGAATTTTGTGTGTGTGTTCATTTGTGTGTTTGGTTCTGCATATGGGCAGGTGTAGACATGTATGCAGCCATAAATACAAGAGGGCACTTGAGTGTGTGTCTGTGGAAACCCAAGGGTGACATGGGGAATCATCCTGGATTGCTCTGTCTCCTTATTGCTTTGGGGGTTTTCCAGGCTCTACTATCCAGGGCTTGTGATTCCTGGAATCTGGGGAATCTGAATTTAGGTCCTTTTACCTTTTGCTTGCAAGCCAAAGACTTGAATCACTGAGCGATGGCCCCAGACTGGAAATTGTTTAACTTCATTTGACTTATATCGTTAAGAATATACAATTTTTGTGCTGGAAATCCACAGTATGGTGGCTAAGTGGTTATCTAAGCCATGCAGCTTATCTGTGGAGGAACAGAAGTTCCTTCATGGATCATCTAGGGCGGAACTGCCCCAATACAGACAGGCTAGAGATGTGACTATGGGGTCATCTGCGATGCGTGGCTGATGACCACAGAACTTATTAAAGGCGTAAAACTGTAGGCATTCATTTTTTTCCTCACCTCCCGTGTAGAAATTGTTGTTTTCCAATTTCATGGTACTTGTACATTTTCTTTCTTTCTTTCTTTCTTTTTTTTTTTTTTTTTTACAGATCTTCTGCGCATTCAGCCGGCACCAAACAACGGCACCCACGGAAGTCTAAACCACCTCCTGAAGGTGCCCTTTTATGAGCCATCTCATGCTGGGGAGGTGTCAGCATTGTCTGTCTGTGGCTTTACTGCCCCGTTGCCCACAGACACTCTTAACTGCTCCTGTCCTGAGCTCCAAAATGTAAGTCACAATCTCGTGCATTTATAGTGATGTAAAGAGGCCATCAAGGTTGTGTTCTGGCTTAGATAGGTACTGGGTAAATATATGTGGTTTCTCTGAGCCCTGAGAGACTACAATGCACACATTGATAAGGTTAACAATGTGAATATGCATGATAAGCTGGAAGGCATTACTTTGAAATCAATTGTAAATTCTCTTGTGAATTACATCTCCTTACGCATTCAAAACAGTAATCTTGGCATTTGACTCCCTTCATATATTGTCCTTCCTGCAGTTTAAGAATTAGATGGTTATGCTTGACTGTTCAACATCAAGTCATAAGGATCATAACCTGGCTTCAGGCACCCTGGATACGGAAGCTGCTGTGGGGGAATGTAGTACAGAATCACTCAGGAGGAACTTGAGTACTGGTGATCCACATGGAGCACTGGAAAAGTCTCTTTAGTGTACCAGACCCTGAACTAAGTCCCAGAGGACCTGTCAACAGGGTCCAAGGAGAAGCATCAGAACAGGAGCTTACAGTATAAGCATCAAGCCCACCTGGGAGAAGCAGGGCACTTGGGTGGGATGAGATTTCACAATGAAACCAGAGCCTGGTAATCAGGCGTTCCTCCAGCTGAAATGAATGTCAAGTACATTTGGTGCCAAGGTTCACAATGTGATTGTGGAGCTAAATAAACACCTGCTGTTAAGACTTGCCTTCATTATGTAGGGTTGGGGAAGACGTCACGTTTTCTAATTCTCAAAATGACATTGCACCTATGCAAATAAACACCCAGCAAAGCAGACTGTGAGGGTCTCAAGTCCAAGAAAATTTCTCAATGCTGGCAAATCTATAGCAAAGATCAGGGTAGGAGTGTGGGGCTCCTGTCTGTCTATATTCCAGATAACTTCAGTGAGAGATTTCTTACCTACTGGTCTAGATAACTTCAGCAAAACTGACACGAAAATTAATAATTGTGCTAGCTGGGTATTTTGTTCCCCATTTTAGAGATAAAGAGAAACCAGGAAATTCATAAATCATAAAAGCCTAGTGTATTTGACTGGAAATTCAGAGCTCCACTCTATAAAGAATGTCTTTTGCTATTCAAGGTGCTGGCCAGCTTCTGTATCTCTTCCAAGCTGGAAAAAGACTCAGAGTCTCAGGTTATTAACCCAGATTTGCTGAGTCAGACTCTGCACTTTAACAACTCTGAAGAGATGTGTGTTCACATAAAGCTGGATGCAATGCAATGATGTCATCCCAGCTTACTTGGTTCCAGCTGTGATCAGAATACTTTGCCCCATTACTGGTATCTTTACAACCTCAACACACACACACACACACACACACACACGCACACACACACACACACATTTGAGGGAGCAGCAACATCTCGTATATCTGAGAGGTGGTGTTATGGGACTTTAGGCTAGTCCGGGCCCATTGCTCCACTTCATTCATTAATTCAGTAGTAATCCTGATCATTCTTTCAAGCATGCCAAGACTTTGACTTACTTCCTCTTTCCCCTCTCTCATGACTTTGCAGATGAATACTCTACTATCTGTGAATCAAAGGCTAAATCTCACCCAAGAAGAAAGTAAGTCTATAATATACAAACTAATTTGTTTGCTTAAAGTTGACAGAGCAAAACATAGACCTTTGGGGATCTTTCAAGAATAAGCTCATGAATGTTTTGGAATGTAGGTTTTATTGTCAGTGTATAGGAGTAAGCAAGCAAACAAACAGAACTCAAAGATTCTAACATCAGAGTGGCTAGCATGGAGAAACATGGTGAATTCCTTGGAATGCTTGTACCATATTTCCTTCTAAGTTGTGAACAGACCAAAATACCTAGATTTGAAATGACAGCCTGCCTCTACAGCTGGCTTGCTGTGTGAAATGGGACAAATTGCTTCCCTTGCTGGACCTCATTCTCTTCATCTGCAATGATTGCACTGACCTCATGTTGTTGTAAAGACTGAAAAGTCAATGAAGAGAATTTATAAATGTTTCCCTGCAGCTGTTACTGTAATGTGCTGTTTTGTACGTGTTCTTGTATGAAAGGTCTTATGGCTCGCTTTCATCATTTATAAAACAGGGATACAGTCATCCTTGATGCTGCAGAAGGGTAGAGGTTTGTTCTAGGCCCCTTGTGGCTCTGATGATACTCAAGTCCCCTATGTAAAATGGTGTTGCATTTACAGATGACCTCTGAGCATCCTATATAAACTTCAAATCACATTTAGCCACTTGTCTTCACGTTACTGATAATACTGTGGGGACTCAGACAACATAGCGGAACAAGTTGCATTTTTGCTTATAATTCTGGTTACATTCATAGTCCAGCTTGGCAGGAGAATTCATATCATTATCAGGAACTGAGGAAATGGACCACACCACACCCAGAGGAATTGCTTAGAGAGGAGCAAACCTCATCTGCCAGTCTATGAGTCTGCCAAAGCATGCAAACCCACCGAACCAACTCTGCATCTTACCCACCTGCTCAGGGAATGGTCCCACCCTCCATGTACGATTATCCTTTCTGTGTCAGGATAATCTCCGACAAGCTTGCTTGAGGCTTGTCTTAACTACTAATTCTTCATCGGTGAACTTAACAGCTCAGCCATGAAATGTAAAGTTGACTTCTCTATCTAACTAGCTCACTTATAATATCCTTTTCAGTGTAAGTGTTTTATAAAGATTATTATAGTATATTGTTTGGGGGATGAATGATAAGAAAAATGTTCACATGCTCAGCTCAGATGTAAATTTTTTCTAGTTATTTTCAACCTGTTATGATTGAATTCATGTATTAGCCTACATTGTGCAAATAAATAAATACAGTAGGGTTGTCTTCATCTGTTCAGGCTGCTATAACAAAATTCCCCAAGCTGGTGACAACAGCAACTTGTTTCTCACGGTTTTGGAGGCTGACAAGTCCAAGGTGGCAAAGCCCATGTCTGCCTAGGACCTGCTTCCTCGCAGGCTTTCTCATCTCCTAACTTACATAGCAGGAGAAACATGGTTCTCTCTAAGGTATTGTTTATGGGGGATCACATCCTATTTATAGGATTCCCCTGTATGGCCTAGAGTCATCTCCCAGAAACCCTACTTCCAAATACCATCACCTTGGGGACAGGGTTTCTGCATGAATTTGGGGACTGCAACAGACTACAACAGAAGTACTTTTTTTTCCCAATACAAAACTCCGATTTTTTTTCTATGACAATTATTAAAGTAGATCGTTTTTGATGTAAGATATGCACTTTAATTTTTGAGGGCTCTTTTCAGATATATCTCATGAGCTCTTTAAAAATAAGAAACTAAATGTCAGCCTCTGGCCTCCACCAGCATATTTGAATATGCATGAAGATCTATGCATATATACACGAAGAAATGAAGAAGAGGACAGAGAAAAGAAAAAAAAGAAAAGAAAAGAAAAGAAAAAGAAGCTAGAGAGAGAAGGCTCAGGTCTTTGTTTGGTCCCTTGGGTGAACCAAGCTTTGCTCTTGTAATGGACACAATGACATAACATCATCACTGTCACATGATTGTTGTAGACTCTAAAATGTTTCTAACTTATTTTTTCAAATATCCAACATATAATTTGATCCAGAAGAGAATGATAGTTATATGTGTAGGAGGAGTGCTGATTTCATTAATATTTTAATTTCATGTTTTTTTGTTTTGTTTTGTTTTGTTTTTAGTTACAGCAACAGTGAAAGTAAATTTACCATTCGGGAGGCCTCGGGTTATGCAGAAGAACAAAGACCACTGTCTCCTTTACCACAGTGAATACATCAGTGGATTTGGAAGAACTATGAGGATGCCCATGTGGAGCTCATACACAGTTTCCAAGCCAGTAAGCCCGACTCCTTTGATTCATGCACACTGGGAAAGCAAAATAACTACTTGACATTCCAAGCATTGAATCCATCTTTCAGAATAGATAACAAGGGGAGTTTATTTCTTTGTAACTTACTAGAAAATGTTGTAGGTATGACAGAGACTTTTGTAGGTTTAGTTGGGTATAAAGGAGTAGACATTGTTTTTTGCCTGGAGAACTTAGAATTTTTATAGACCCGTTTGCTAAGGGGTAAGACAGGAAGAAAAGAACATCTCACGTAGAAGCAACAGGAAGTACAGAAGCATGCAATACACTTCCTGGTCTTCAAGGATATCCCTAGACATGGTGGTTATCAGCTTATGAATGGTTACTTAGCAAGCATTTCACTACATGCTGTGAGCTGTGGAAGCACTGGGGAAAACAGGAATGAGCTCTCACTCTTCCTGGAGCATCAGCACTCTAGTAAGTCATACGTACAGATTCATTTTGTCACAGGTCTCTTCAGACTGAGGCAGAAAATCCACCTAATGAATACTTCTTCATTGTCTGGCTCCTATTTGCTGCATAGAACCAGGCACTTGGATATCCTGGTGAAGAGAATACCAGATCCATACCTCACACCATACACAAAGTTAAAGTTACTGGTCAACTTACAGGTCTAAATATGAATAGTCAATTTACTTTTTCTTTATATATATGTGTATATATATACACACACATATACATATCTTTTTTTCTTTATATATATTGTTGCAGTCCGCCTGCATGGTTGCTGATAAATGACCAGAACACAGCTTAAGGGAACAAGAAGTTTACTTTCTTACGACAGTCTGGTTACAGTTCATAGTCCAGCTTGACAGGAGAGCATGCACCAACACCAGGACCGAGGCAACTGGCCCCCATAACGGCTGACAGATGGACAGTCCTTACTTGCCAGACCAGCATGTCTGGCCAAGTATACAGAAGGATGCCCACTCTCTCAACCAGCTCTCTGTGATTTATCCAGAGCCTAATCCCACCCACCATGGGCTGGGTCTTCCCTAGCAGCTAGACAATCTCCTTCAGGTTTGCTCTGGGCTTAACTCAACCATCAACTCTCCACAACCTAAACCCTCCAGAGTCTGAATCCTCAAGAGTCAAGTTGACACCTGTGCTTAACTATGACATATATGTATGTATCTTTATGACCCTGGGATGAAGTTTTCTTGGAACACAAAGCAGCAATAAAAAATTATGAGAAAGTTAATTTGACTATCTCAACTAATGTGTGACAAAAAGAGTCATGGCTAGGATAATGTATTTGCATTGTGTATAGGAAAAAAGTGATGAATATCAGAATAGTAATTAGGACCTAGAATAGATAATAAATTCATACAAATAAGACAACAGCAAGCATCCTGGTTAATAAATGGGCAAATAATATAAGCCAAATAGCAATCAGGAAAATGCAAATGAAAACAAAACTTAAAGTCTGCCAGTAATTAGCCAAAACACTTGGGGGAGGGCGTGGTTTTATTTAAAGCACAACAGAGTTGCCCTCTAACTGCTAATTGAATGCAATGTGGATAAGGTAGTGTCAATCTTTATTTTAAAATATCTTTAAAGACAAAGCTAGTCTACTAAAGGGTCCAAATAAAGGAACTAAATAAATAAGCGGAAGCTGTTTTTGTAGAGAAAAATCAGTGTTGTACACCCATGGACTTCATGACACATTCCAGGCACTGATATTCTTGTTGAGGGAGCGGTCTCTTTCTTGGACAGGAAGTAATCGGTTGTATCCGGTTTAATCTACTTGTTCAAGAATTTTGGAGAAAAACAAGTCCATTTCCCCATTGCTAATCAAAGCTTTCTGTGTTCTGGAAACCAGCTCTGGACGGATGAAGGATCCTCTGTGGCTGATCAGGACGCTTGTTTCCCAGTGTGAGCAAATGTCTTGTAGTTACCTGAGTTCACGTGGGCTGGTGACTGGTGGCTGCTGCGTTCTTAATGGGCACATTGTTCAGTTGTTTGTGATTGTTTTCAACGTTCCTTCAAATAACCTCCACTTCATTTTTTTCAAGAAGGTCACAGAACCATCCATTCTCAGTGTTCTTGTGCAATTCCTTACTTTGGCAAGTCCAGGTACCAGGATCTAGATGAATTAAGAAGGAATGTGTGTGTAATACTTTATTTTGTGTCTTGCTTTCCTGAATTTATATGAGCTTTGGTGGAAACCAAAGAGAGAGATTGTAAATGGTTTCAGAGCTGGAATTTGGTACAATTCTTCTTTGTTATTGCTTCCAAAGTAGCCTCTTTGTTTCTGAAAGATCACGTCCTTTCTCTGGGTCCACAGAACTGCTTGCGTATTTATCTCTCTGCATCACAGGATGGAATTCTAGCAATTTTCTGCTTTCTAATTCAGAAATTACTCTGTCTGTGTGTTGTGGTTCAAGAAAATTACATACACGGATGTTTTGAGATTCACATAAAAATGTTGTAAATCAGTCTGTGTTTGAAAAATCAAACTCAAATAAGCACCTTTTGGGGCATGAGCTTAGTTGATCTGTGTCCTTAAGGTTTATGGAGTTTTTGTTTTTCTGTGGTTTTGGTTGGATGTTCTAATTTTTGTTGTTATCTCAAAAGAGTTCTGCGGAAGTAGCTGTGACTTGAAATCCCTGTCCTTCAAATATTTCTTTTTTAAAAAATTTATTTATTTAGCTTGTGTGTGTGTCCCTGTGGAGGACCAAAGGTGACTTCAGGAATCATCCTGGATTGCTTCTATCCTTGTTTCGCTCTGAGATTTCCCAGGCTTTGCCCACCAGGGCCAAGAATACAGGCCACATCCATTTCTCCTGGCATTTTTATGTGGGACCTGGGAGCCGAACTCAGGACCTTCTGCTTGTGAGACAGAGTCTTAACTCCTGAACCAAATTTCCAGCCCCCTGCAAATACTTCTAAAACTATTACATCTGGTAGGGCTTTATACAGGTTGTGCATCTAGGGAAGATGTGAGGTAGTTTTCCCAGATAGATGAAAAATTGAAAATAAAAATAAAAGTTGTGGTTGTTTGGATGATGGATAAATTTGGTATGAAATCAAAGGATTTTTTCTGAGGAGAAAAAATTAAGACCTATCTCCATGTAGTATGCATATGAATAGAACACGGATATATTATATAATATATGTAAATAATTTCCATAGCATCAGGAATTTAAAAAAACCTATGTCTTCTAAATCTTATCATTACTATTGTAAATTATGACCTAATATGTTTGTGAGTCTCTGAGAATCCTCTCTGTGGGAAAAGACTTCATACTACTCAATATGGAGGTACTATTCTCATTATAAGACAAGCTACTAGTCTTCCATTAAATATTTTAGCTTTTACCCATAGCCCACAGATAAGGAACACCTCTCATCTTCCATACTGGTTTGATCTACTTTCTGAGTATTTCTTGTGATCTCGTATGTGTCCTCATCCTGACCTCTGTTTTCACGTGATTGATATTCTATCGAGAAACTAATTCATCTCCTGGAAAACTCTTTCCAGTTGCAGCATTGTGTCTTCTGAGTGTCCAGTCTCCTCTAGGCTTCCCCTGGATTTTTCTTACCTTCAGCTCTCCTGTTCAGGACCTGGATGTGTGTGGCCACCTCTGAGTATAGTACTCATTGTGCCTTGATAATGGCCAGTGTACATTTTAGACAAGCAGCATAGCTAGTGCTTGCTTTAAGCTCAAGGCAATGAATGAAAACAGGACATAATTAACATAATGCTCCCTTAAGTACAGTTTTTTCAAATTTTTAAAGAAAGATACCTATCATAGGAAATGTAGAACATATCAATCAAAGTCTCTGAAAAAACTAAGCAAATAGCACAATGATCTTTTACACATGATTATATGCTAATTAAAGTATGGCGACCTGGGCTGGAGAGATGGCTCAGGGGTTAAGACACTGCCTCATAAACAGAAGGTCTTGAGTTCTGATCCCAGGTCACATTTAAAAACATTAGGTGTTGGGGGGGGATCTCCAGGCAGAAATGGTGGCAAACCTGCACTTCCAGCCATGGTGGGCAAAGCCTGGGAAATCCCAGAGCGAAGCAAAGAGGTAGAAGCAATCCAGGATGATTCCTGAAGTCACCTTTGGTTCTCCACAGGGAAACATAATGTGCTCTGACATACACACACACACACACACACACACACACACTAAATGAATAATATTTAATATATTTATATATGCATACCGTTCCCACAAATTAAACAGCACATTTATAGGATACTCACAGTGAATAAGGTCTTTAACAATAGTAGTCTTTAAAGACAATTATAATTTTTCCTATATCATGACAAATAAATATAGTTAAATTTTTATTTAAATCCAAAAAAAGAAGTATATTTAGTGGTTGGGAATGTAGCTCAGTTGGTAGATTGCTTGCTTGGCATGCATGAGGCCAAGACAAGTGTGATGGCACAAGCCTGCAACCCCACACTTGTGATGGGGAAGCAGGAGGAGCAAAGTCAAGGTTCGAACTCAGCTACCTAATGGGTTCTAGTCCCACCTGGGATACATGAGACCCTGACTCAAAACAGAAACCACAATAACAGCAGAAAGTGTACATTTGGGCAACTATAGATCTTTGTATTAATCTTAGGCCAATTAAGATTTTTCATCCAGCTTGAAAAAAAAAAACCCAGTGTGGCCAATTTGCATTTATATTTCTAAAATAAACTCACTTTTTAAAAAAAATTTGTGCAGACAGCATATTGTGCTATACACTGAAAAAGATTTTTTTTTTTCCTTTAGCAATAGCTCCCATTATTCAATTGCTCTCCATTCAGGTTTGACTTTGCAAATACTCCTTGCCAAGGTGTATTTGATTTGCCCTCCCCGTGTCCCCTAACCAGAAGGGAACCACAGAAGAAAACATCGCTGAGCACATCCATTCCCATTGCTTGCGTAGACCTGATTCACTAAGAAAATAGGAAGAGGGTAAATGAAAACCAGTCTTGGGAAGTCACAGCCCATATAAGGCAGCAGGCGAGCCACAACTGTGGGTGTAATTTTTTTTTTAATTCCTTTTCTCTCTTTCAACAGGGAGACACATCATCTCTTCCTCCCTCCGTCCCAGACTGTCTGCGGGCTGATGTCAGGGTTGCTGCTTCTGAGAGCCAAAAGTGTTCCTTCTATTTAGCAGACAAGAATATCACCCACGGCTTCCTCTATCCTCCTGGTTAGTAAAACTCTTTTAGAGCAAGAGCTTAGAAAGCCCTCATCAGCTGGATGTGGCATGTGTCTTAAACATACACTTCCCACCAAAACGACCTGCTTGGGTTATCCTGGCTGCCAGTGGTCTAGGGCTGGTCAGAGGCCTTAAGACGGTTGTTGTAAAGACTAATACATTTTTTCTGTGGGAAGCACACATTAGGTTTAATTTGGCCCAGATGTTTAGAGAGTTCGACAGGTTTAAGTTTAATTTTACAATTTGAAGATTCTTCGGAAAGCAACATAAACAACTAAAAAAAAAACCATTATGCTGGGCCTGCTGCCCAGACTGAAGTCTTCATGGCCAATGCAGCTGTTCCTGTGAATAGAGACCAGACTGGACCTCTGGCCTGTTACCTTTGCTGTGTGTCCAACAGCTGTGGACTGTGGATTGAGCAGCCTTCATGAGTTGTTTTGTCTTTTAAAGGAAAGTCCTCTCTTGGGGACATGCAAAAGACAGTGTGATTTTTTTTTTTCTCTGTCTCTAAAACCAACTCTTATTCCTGTTCATCAGGAAATGTCCTTGTCACATATTAATGAGAATTTCGATCATTTCAGTTTCTGGGAATGTGTTTACTCCTGCTATGTTGCTCTGGTTTTCTGTTTTTGTTTGTTTGTTTTTTCTTGAAGTCAAAAGCAAAGGTAATTAAGAGATTTATGGTTTGGAGATTTGAACTTTAGAGAGAGTGCTTAATGAAAACTAGTAGCGTATCAATTTAAATCCTTCACCGATAAAATTCATTTGTTTTGCAGCACTGAATAGAACTTCTGAAAATCAATATGATGCTTTAATTACAAGTAATTTGGTTCCAATGTATGAAGAATTCAAAAGTAAGTATATGACCCCATCCCACCTCAATACTGGGGATTGAATATAAGGCTTCACTGTAGCTACGCAAGTAACCAATCACTTGCCTGTATCCCTTTATAAACTTTTAATTTTGAGATGGGGCCTCTGAGACAGGCCTAGAACTCACTTTATAACCCACAGGGACTTTGAACTTGCGATCCTTCTGTCTCAGCCTCCTGGGAAACTAGAGTTCCAGATCTGTGCCACCTGGCTTGGCAGTTCATAAAGTATTAATTTTAAACTCTCAAAGTGACTCCCAGAACTTCTAGACTAAACCTGTATTTTATTATTACAGTTTGTAACTACTATAGGCTCATTTTGTTCTGACATTTTAATTAGAAGCATGAGACTCCTGATGTAGTTTCTTTTTTATTTAAATTATTATAATTACAATCGGAATTTTTATTACAAACAAGCTTCCCTTTTACCCAATGTCCCTTCTTCTGTATGTCTTCCACTGAGTCCTAGGGGGAATGCCTGTGGGTGTACCACTGATGCCTAAGGGACCACTTTCTCTGGTCAGCATTGACCATCAGTGGTCATTCCACAGGGGATGGGCCATCTGAATGTCTCCTTCCTTCACTGTGCCTTGGTGCTCAGCTTACCCTTGCACAAGTCTTGTGCAGGTGGACTTGGTATGCAACTTACTAAAGCTTCACTTGTTGGGCTGGAGAGATGGCTCAGGAGTTAAGACTCTGCCTCACAAGCAGAAGGTCCTGAATCCAGGGATCCTGAGTCCCACATGAAAGGGCTACAGCCTGCACTTCCTGCTCTGGTGGGTGGAGTCTGAGAAATCCCAAAGGGAAGCAAGAAGGCAGTAGAAGGGATCTAGGATGATTCCAGAAGTTACCTTGGTCCTCCATAGGGACTATGGTGCCCTCTGAGACACACACACACACACACACACACACACACACACACACACACACACTAAATAAATAAATAATTTGGGAAGAAAATGGGGTTGGGGATTTAGCTCAGTGGCAGAGCACAAGACCCTAGGGGGTGGAGGGAGAGAGGGCACAAGCTTCACTTGTTGCTAGCATTCTGGTAATTTTTTAAAAATTTGTTGTTAACTCTTAATTGTTAAGAGCTAGTTACAAAATTAAATTTCACTGAGACCCATGATGAATAAATTAGATGTGAATATTTGTCCCCAGCATGATAATTTAGTAAGGCAGAACACGTATTCTGGCAATGCTGACACTCATTGTAGAAGGAATATAGAGAAATATTTAGCTGTGATTTCAGGACAGAAGTTATAGCAGCAAAAAGTTGTCATCACAGATGTGGCTGCTTATTTTGTTACTTAGACAACTTCATAGAACCCTCTAGATACCCCTGATGGTCACTGAACTAAAATGTAGTGAGGTTTAAGTATACCGGTAATAGAAAACATTGCCACATTCAATAGAAGTGATATTTGTAACATCTTATTCTTTTATTTTTAGAAATGTGGGACTACTTCCACAGGGTTCTTCTCATGAAATATGCTCTGGAAAGAAATGGAGTAAACGTGGTCAGTGGACCAATATTTGATTATAATTATGATGGGCATGGTGATGCTCCCAGTGAAATTACAAAGTAAGTAACCTGATCTTTGAATGTAGTGGCCAGCTATCATGAGGAAAATGGCAACATTTGAATATTAATTATTATTAATATATTAATATTAATTTATTGTGTTATATTACTATAATCAGTATATTAAATAGTGCATTCATATTCAGATGTTATTGGTGCTATTTCAACCATTTCAATCTAGCTTTCTAAATATTTAACAAAACTTCATATGGCAAAAATTTGAGTTAATGGTCACAGAAAAAATTTTCTAGTTCGGACCCATAAGAGGACTCGGCAGGTATCTGACAACATGCTGGTGACCTGAGTATGATCCCTGGAGCTCAGAGGATGGAAGGAGAGAACAACTTCCAAAAGTTGTCTTTTGACCACACACTGTCCCATGAATGCTTTTCTCTATCTGTCTGTCTATCTGTCTGTCTGTCTATCTGTCTGTCTCTCTCACTCTCTCTGTGTCTTTCTGTCTCCTCTAATTTCTCTCAAACAAGTAAATAATAAAATATTTAAAACTTCCCTGGGCAAAGCTTAGCAAAATTTTTATTCAGAAAAAAATAATGAACTAATAACATGCCAATATAAAGAAAGCTTTTTAAGAAAGTGAAGGCAATGTGAAAATACTGTACTGGAAATAAATAGAGAACCAATTCAACAATAGATGGAAAAACTCAAATAAAGGCTAAAATCGCCATAGTAAATTTCACAGGTATGGTGGGCAATCCATAAAGGTATCTCTCATGAGAGAAGGGAAGTAGTTTCATTCCAACCAAACTGCATATCTTAATACCAAATCTAGTCACAACAAGTTGCTAAGACCAACTTTGGAGCATGGCACAAACAACTGGAGAGTTTGGGAGAGAAATTCCATTCATTGCTTCTTTTACTATTGAAAGAACAAAAGTAGATAACAGCTAATAACTTAATCTAGATTGGGTGAAGCAGTGATTTCTGTTTGCCACCTTCTCATTAAGTAACTTCTCAGACCAAGTATGTGACCTGTCTCTATTTTGTTTGCTTGATCTTTATTTCAGTGCTTACTTTTTTGTTGTTGTGGGGTTGGCTTTGAGACAGACTCCCATGTAGCCCAGGCTGGCCCTGAACTTGATATGTAGCTAAGGATAAACTTGAGCACCTTCTCCTCTTTCTTGTACCTCCTGAGTGCTGGGGTTATATCTAGCTTTCGTGTCATTGTTTACTTGATTCTGCCTGTCATAATTTAATAATTCTGACAACTGCTTTTAGACAATTATATATGATGCACTTTTCTATGCATTTACATAACTTTCATTTGATCTACAAAATAACTTTCTGTTAAATGCCCTTAGGCCCTAGTTAATAATAAGGAGACTTAGGCTAAGACAACTCTGTAGTTATTTCTCACCTAGTAATTGGCAAAACCAGAATGCGAACCCAGGCAATCTGGCACTGAGTCCATTTTCAGAATGTTTATAGCAGCTCCCATTCCTTTCAGTGGGCTTAGCTGTTACTGGCCTTTATTTCACACTTAAAAACTTTTGAAAATCCATTCACATTTGATATAAGAAACCAAAGCTGTGCCAGATCTGTGTGGGTGTTCCCCAGGTCTGCCCCAGGGTCACCTCCTTAAAGGGGAGTGCATCTTAAAGGAGCAGGTAAGTCTATACATGTAGCGCAGTGCACAGCTGGATCTGGAATCGGGTTCCTTCACTCCTGTTCCTACTCTACTACTTGACTTCACTCCTCTCCTACTCTACTCTTCCTACTGTGAAGTAGGAAGTCATCAACATTAGGAACTAGAGGAGTCAGAATTCCACGGTTTTGCCTTTGTATTCTAAGGTTTCCCCATAATATTAACATAATCAGGCTTAGAATTCCACTAGAAATTTCTGTACTGGTTTACCACCATGATGAACTGCGTGATAAAAAAATGCACTTTCCAAAAAAAAAAAAAAAAAACTCTACCCTTTCCATCAAGTTTTTATCATGTTTCCAACTGACGGAGCTGTGCAAAGACATTCGTAATGACCACAAATCATTTCAATTATGCTTGCAGCCATGTGGCCGACACTGATGTTCCCATTCCAACTCACTACTTTGTGGTGCTGACGAGTTGTAAAAACAAGAGTCACACTCCCGACAGCTGTCCCGGGTGGCTGGATGTCTTGCCCTTCATCATCCCTCACCGGCCCACCAACGTGGAAAGCTGCCCTGTGAGTATGCCTGGGCGACAGTTACTCAGCCCTTTGGGCTTCACAAGAGTTGCTCTGACTAAAGCATATTATGAAGTGCCTTATGGACAGAGTTATAATAAAAACAACTTTTCTGTGTTTTTCTGTACATGATTGATTTCTAAAATTAATCTCAAACTCTTAATCTGCATCTGGGAACATATATTCATGTCTGCATGCCTTCTATATGTTGTTCATACTAGGAATGGGATAGTATAACTTGCTTTTTAAAATTTTAACATAAATATTGAAGTGCTATCCTAAGGCAGATAGCAAATTAATGTTTTCTGAATAAATAATGTGAATACAAAATTGCATGCCCTTGGAACATGAAGTGTGAGATTGATTTTCTATACACAGAGAGAAGGATTAACATTAGTCTACCTCAATTTTTATTTGAGTTGGTTTAAATAGTAACTTTAATATGGGAAAATATCCTGGAAACTAGATTTTTTGAGTTCACTTAAATATATTGCATACCTATAAAAATATGGCATCATGGCAGAAATACTTCGGAATGCACAAAGAAGAAATATTGTCTCTTTAGAAGTTCTTATGCAACTTTAGTATATTAGTAAGATACAAGTAGATAAGTCAGTCAGTAATACAAGAATTATTTGTAATTTTAAAAATAAGTTAGAGGGGCTGGAGAGATGGCTCAGTGGTTAAGACTCTGCCTCACAAGCAGAAGGCCCTGAGTTTGGATCCCAGGTCCCATATAAAAACACCAGGTAGAAAGAGTGGCAGCCAGCACTTCTGGCCTTGGTGGGCAGAGCCTGGGAAATTCCATAGCGAAACAAAAAGGGGTTAGAAGCAATCCAGGATGATTCCCAAAGCTCCTTTGGGAACGCACAGTGCCCTCTGATACACACATAATAAATGAATGAATAAATAAACAAAAATTTAAAAAAATAAGGTAAAGATGTCACAACATTGAGAGCAACCATCAAATATTGTTAAATGGATCTAGTGTTTGGAATTAAAAATATATTTGACTAACATGATCAATTAAGGTTACATAGCGTGAGTTAGGCCCTGAAGGATGGGCAGAATTTAAACAGATCAATGAGTAGGCATATGTGTTAGTATCTGTGAACACACAGTTATGTCTGCATGCTTTCTATATGTTATTCATACAGATGTGAACACTGGAGAACTTTTGGTTGGCTGATAAATAAAACTGTCGAAAATCATCTATCAGATATTAAATGTAGATAATTAGGAAAAAGAGAAAAAGGCAAATGAGAACTTTCTGGAAAGTAGATAGATAGTCAAGACTGGGCCTATCATGATTGTGAAAATGGGTGTTCACATGGCCAATTTTATTGACCATTAAAGAGTGGAGATCAGTCTTAGGATATGGGTGAGAATCGATGTGATTTGTACGTTTTCTTTCAGGTATTGAACAACATGACTTCCCTCAGCACACTGAGCTATGAGAGGTCCTTGCACTAGGTGTCTGGTAAAGAAGAAGCAAGGGGCAAGCTGCACATGAGAGGGATAGACACGATACTGCAGGGTTTCCTAGGAGAAACACTTCCTGTCAGGAAAGATGACATTTCAGCTGGGTGGTACAGATAAAACAGAAGCAAAATGCCCAAGAGAGGAAAGAACAAAGAAGAGATGCTGAGATCAATTAAGAAAAATATAAATACTTCCAGGAGGGAAATGAGTGGTCAGTTAAGGAAACACGGGGTGTCACCAAGCAAGGAGTTTCTAGTACAGTGACCTGAGACAGCACAGGAGTTTCAGAAGCCTGGCCTAGCCAACCAAGCAAAAGTTTTAGGGATTCCTACAGTGAGGTCGTCCTTGACATAGAAGTCATATGGGTGTGATACAGCAATGCTCTAAATGTGAAGGAGAGAGAATGAAAAAACAATTGAGGAAGAAAAATGCTGAAACAGGCCTCAAAAAAGAGATACCAAGGCTGGAGAGATGGCTCAGGGGTTAAGACTCTGTCTTGAAAGCAGAAGGTCCTGAGTTCAGATCCCAGGTCTCACATAAAAATGCCAGGCAGAAATGGCAGCAGCTTGAACTTTAGGCTCTGGTGGGCAGAGCTTGGGAAATCCCAGAGTGAAGGAAGGAGGAGGTAGAAGCAACCCAGGATGTTTAAAAGTCACCCTTGGTCCTCCACAGGGACACATGGTTCCCTCTGATACACACACACACACACACACACACACAAAATAAAAGAAAAAAGAAATACCAACTAACAAAATCAGTTATATTGGGTGCATAATCCTCCTGTGTATATAGCCAGGACTAAGATATAACAAAACAGTACGTTAAAAAAATTATGTTACATAAAATCAAGCTGTACATTTAAAAGTAGCTCAAAAAAGTTTCTATGTCTATAAGGCTGCTGTACAGTTGAGGTTCACTGCACCCAGAGTGCTATCTGTGGGTGGCTTCAGATTGGCTAGTACTGTTAATGTCCCTGATATCTTGGTGATGTTAATAATGTTCAGCTTTGAACTTAGGAACATTGGAAACAGCTTCACCTCCAATATGTTTTTAATTTAATTTTTAATTTTGGGGTTTTTAAATTTATCTAGTGTGTGTGTGTGTGTGTGTGTGTGTGTGTGTGTGTGTGTGTGTGTGTGTGTACAGGTGCATGTGGAAATCAAAGGACAATTTGAAGAAGTTAGCTTTCTTCTTCCATCATGTGATTTCTAGAGATTGAACTCAGTCAGGCTTGGCGGCTAGTGTCCTTACTTGCCGAGTCATCTCTCTGGACTCATCTGAAATTTATTTCTTTAAAAAAAAAAAAAAACCCTGTACTTGGGCTACAGAGATGGCTCAGTGGCTAAGAACATTTGCTGTATCAACACAAGGACCTGAGTTTGCATCCCAGGTCACAGGTGAAAAGCTGTTTGGTTGTGTTCATGCACCTATAGTCCTGTCATCATCATCAGGGAAAGAGACAGACAGCAGGACCATTGGGGCTTGCAGGTCACCAGCATAGCTACATGTTCAGTGAGAGACGCAGGGAATAAAGTGGAGAATGGTAGAACAGGTCACCCGAAGTCCTTCTCTGACCTCCACATGCATGCACACAAGCATCTGCACATGCATACGTGCTCGTATGCCACACACACATAATACACATACTCCCCACAAACTAACCTGTGGCAGAAGTCAATACAAAAATGGCATGCTTCTTCTGGTATATTTTGTTTTATTAAACAAAATTTCGCTGCATCAAAAAAAAAGATAGCATAATGATCAAAATATCTTTCTGCTAACAAAAAGTTGTGCAGTGTAGAAAACAATCTTGTGTTTTTTTCCCCCCAGGAAAATAAAGCAGATGAACTTTGGATTGAAGAAAGATTCGAAGCACATGCTGCCCGTGTCCGAGATGTAGAACTTCTCACTGGTCTTGACTTTTATCAGGAAAAAGCACAGCCTGTCTCTGAAATTTTGCAGCTAAAGACATATTTGCCCACATTTGAAACTGTTATTTAACTTAATGTACAGAACATTTTGGCAAAATGAAGATGTTATTTTTCCATCAGAAAATCATGAAATAAAATTTTCTATTTTTCCTGAACTTCCCTGTAAAGCTTTTTTTTTTTTTTTTTTTCTTATTTTCATTATGGTCTTTCCTTTTCATTCCTATGGACATGTATTTTTAAGTTGCATTTCTCTGTGGTTTGTGTTATTCTGTTTCTATTATATTTAGTATGAAATTTGGTGATGAGGACAAGAATGAGTGACCCTACAGCAGTACAAGTCTTATTTGATCGTAAAGCTGGGAAGGGGAATTCTGATGTCTAGGGGAAGAGCCACTCAGGACTGGGATAGACACAGGGTAGGAAAGGAGAGGGGGAAGGGAGCTGAGATAGTTTAAAATTTCCCCAACTTTAAATCTTCCATCAAATATTGCTAAAGGGGTTGCCAGGGAAGCAAAGAGGGAAACTGAAAGAATGAATGTATGTGGGCAACAGAAGCCTCTGGGGACATGCTCTGTCATGTGTTGTGGGGTTGCTGTTTCTAGGGGGTTTTGTTCAAGAGCTGAAGATTGAGACCAGAACACATTGAGAGGCACAAGCAGGGATTTTATTGAAACTGAGAGAAAAGGGAAGAAACCCTCAGACGCTTGGTTCAGGGGAGGCAGGGAGCAAGCCACAGTCCTAAGGTGGGAGAGAATTAGAGCAGAGGAGATAGCTTAAGATCAAAAAGAACGAGGAGAGGCTCCATGACCAAATGGCTAGGAGATGACGGCGTCACTAAGCTGGGGATGCATGGCAGAAGAGCTAGAAGAAGAGAGAGAGGTGGTGAGTGGAGCCACAATCTTTTATAGTTCATGCATTGTAATGGGCGGCCCAGGAGTTACTGGGAAAGTGAGATAAAACTGGAGGGGTGGTGGGCGCGGTTCCTACAGGACCTGGACATCCCTAACTGCACTAGCTATTCAACAGAAATTAAATTGCTCTCTCAATTGAAATAGATAACATTACTAAGGGTTTCTAGGAAGGTAAGGAGAGGAAACTGGAAGAATGACCAAGGATCAGAGGATCTCTCCTGGGGTCTGTACTGTTATAGGGAGTAAGGGCCAATAAGGCGGGAAGGTTGTGATTGTGGAGGAGGGTCCAACGGAACAGGAAACAAGAATATGTGAGAAGCAGAACAAGATTGTCTAAGTTTCCTAAGTCAAGGCAGAAGGGTCTTACACAATGGCGTAATACTATATACACAATGGTGTATGGCTATAGCCATCTTATTATATTGTTCTGTTCAGCATTATCTAAGTAAAAGGAAAGAACAGAAGTAGTTCTCACTTAAAAATTCTACATTGATTTTGTCATAAGTTTTTTTTTCTTTTTTTACATTCAGCAATTAGTTAGTACTCATTGGAGTAAAAATGCAAGTAACTTTCATTTAGTAATTTTAGCTGCAAAACTGTCTTAGTAGATATTGTAAGGTGTAGCCCCCAATACACCATACCTCAGATGAGAGCTGTAGGGTCAATATTCTCGGAAAGAAGGGAGAAGGGCACGGGCGAGGGGGGAGGGAGATTTTATAATCTCTGGGTTGGTATGTGGGCTGAAGGGGCAGAGAAAAGAAGTTGCTCCCTTTGTAAGGTGGTGCCCTGATCCCTTGCCCAGACCAAAAAGTGTGTGGTCAGTCCCTAATTCTGTGTGAGACCATGGATCTGGTAAGTGCTGACTGGCCATTAGGGGGCAGTGACCAACAAAGCAGAAGTTTGCACAGTGCATAAAAGTATCAAAGACCAGAAAGCATAGTATTTGATTGCTAATATCATGTTTTCAACACTATGAAGAAAAGCAGATGCATATGTTGAACTTACCACTATCGTTAAATGAAGACACCCATAGTAGAACCGTGTAAGCATATGCTGTTCTTTCTTTGTCACAAATACAGTCATTGCATGTTGCTTATGTGCGCTTGAGACTGTGCTTTGAGAAATGTGTCACTATGTGATTTTGTTACTGTGTACTGTGCAGAGTTTTTGCATGAACTGAGGTAATTTCACTTCCGTAGGCAGGCTTATTATCTTAAACATGGTCATTACTGATTGAAAGTCATGTGGCACTTGTTCCTACTCAACTGTGTGGTTTCATCATACATCAAAGAAGCTGTTCTATGTAATATGTAGTAGGAGGTAGTGGTGGGTGGGAAGAAGCTGCATTCCTACCGTACTTACAAAGTAAAGGGGGTGGGGTCCTGTTGGTCCACAGACTAGAACTTGGCAACCCTGGTTTACAACAAAACCCTGGTGGAAGGGGAAGGAGAGAAAAGGTCAAGGAAAGTTTTGTCTTGTGCTCTTTGTGTTTCCCGAAATTTAAAGGGTTATCAGGGGTCACTTCCTTTGATGATCCGACTAGAATTTTCTGGATTCTTTCTTGGTGTCAAGATGAATTCACTCAGGAACATGGGCTTGACTGCAGATGAAAATCCTGTTTTGTGCCCTCTCACATACACCACACACACCACACACACACACACACACACACACACACACACCAAACAAACAAACAAATAAATAAATAAAATATTAAAAAAAGAAAATCCTGATCTGAGTTTCTGGAAGATTACATCCTGTTGCTTCTGGATTCTCTCCTGAATTCTGGCTATTAACTACAACTCATGGGAATGTATGTTTAGTACCATTATACATCTTCTGGGGCAGTGAGATAGCTCAGGAGCTAAGGCACTTTCTCACCCATCTCACAACCTGAGTTCAATCCCCAGAAGTCTGCGCTAGAAGGTTATCCCATGAGTTCCACTTATGTACCATGACATTCATGTGTACTTCCTGTCTCTGTCTCTCTCTCTCCCCAAAATAATGAATAGATAAAATATTTAAAAATATATACTCTTCACTTACAGGATTTAATTTAAAAATTTATTCAGTGAAAAATATAAAACATGGAGAAACTGAGAGTGCAAGACCTACACTGCAGCCAAGATGCTAAAATCCTGCATGTGGCTCCTTCAGTGTTCCCCACATAGCTCCAATATCAGATGATAATATGTGGACTATTAGATCCCTTTATGTGGAGACAAGTGCTGTGCTTACAATATGAACTGTGCTTAACTCTGAAAGTCTACTTTGCCCCTAAGTGTCTCTGGAATTAGCTAAATTGTTCAGTGTTGAACCTTGAAATAAAGTGGCCAGTCTGAGCAGATCAATCTTTTTCTTTTACTTAGACTTTAGGTAATGCTATGCCTTCCTTTTGTATACTCATTATTCCATATACAGAAACATATAGGACTGGGGATGTAGCTCCATGATGGTAGAGCACTTACCTAGCATATGCAAAGTCCTGAGTCCAGTCCCCAGTATTGCCAAGAAAAGAAATAAGTGTGTGTACCGTCATTCTGAAGATATGAATCCCAGTGGGCAGGAGAGATGGCTCAGGAACTAAGCCTTTGTGTTGCAAGCAGAAGGCCCTGAGTTTGGATCCCAAATCCCATGTAAGAATGTCATGCAGAAATGACACGGTCCTGCACATCCAGCCCTAGAAGGCAGAGCTGGGAAAGTCCAGGGCAAAGCAAAAGCAGGGAGAAGCAACCCAGAATGATTCCCAATGTCACCCATGGAGCTCCACAAGCACACACGGTACTCTCTTCGCATACACACACACACACACACACACACACACACACACACACACACAGAGTCAGGCACAGATACATACACATACATACACACCCACACCTACATAGGCAACAGAGAGAGAGAAAGAAAAAAAAAAGAAAAGAAGGAAGGAAGGAAGGAGGAAGGAAGGAAGGAAGGAGGGAAGGAGGGAGGGAGGAAGGGAGAAGGGAGAAGAAGGAAGGAAGGAAGGAAGGAAGGAAGGAAGGAAGGAAGGAAGGAAGGAAGGAAGGAAGGAAGGAAGGAAGGAAGGAAGGGACTACTAATGATTTAATGGATCATAGAAGTATGAGGACCGACTACTTCATCATGGATTTACCACTTCTTTAGATTTGAGCTATTATCTGAAGATGTTTAACTCCATGGAAGTTCGAACGTTGAAGAGCTCTGATGCAGGCTTCACTGGTCTCCATGTACTGTGGACACTCTCACAGCTCCTGTTTATGCACGGCACTTTTTCATCTGAACTTTGGGAGAATGCATGTAGTCTCTTCCCCCCAATACTTCAGTGTGCATTTCAGAAGATGGAGGACGCTGACTTCTTTAACTAATCAGGAAACTTAATGCTGATATAACATAATATATGTTATATATACATATATAATACAGTTTGCAGACCTAAAATCTTTTACGATGCTTTCTGTCTTGATCCAAGATCTTAAGCAGATTCATTTATTGCATTGACTATTTTTCTTTTTGGTCTGACAATGGATCTCGGTTGATTTTTTTTTTTGTTGAGGGGTCCTGGTCTCTTATTTTGTAGTCTGTCCCTCCATTGGGTTTGCACGCCATTTGCTCAAGGTTAAGTTCATGCTGTCTCTTTGGGCAGGGACATGACCTCAGTGGTGTTTGCCCTCAGTGCTTTGTATTTAGAAGCACATGGTGTTGATTTGTGTGGTTAGCACAGGCCAAATGTGCTCCCTTGGTTAAGGTGGTGGTCACTGGTCTTCTCTCCTGTAAACACAGTGTTTTTCCTTTTGCGATTTATAAGTCACTATGTGGGAGGATGCTTGAGACCCTATATGTGCCATTTTTATTAAAATTTAGCCACTGGTTTGATCCATTAATATTCTTCCCCCAATTCAGTTTTTACTGTGACAGCTTCAAAAGGTTCAATCTCCTTCCTTCTCCTTTCCCTCCTCTTCCTCTTCTCTTCTTTCTTCTTTTTTATACTGGGCCTTGCTATGTAATTCTAGTTGCCTTGTTTAGTACAGTTTGGCCTTAAACTTGCGACATCCTTCTTCAGCCTCTCAAATCCTGGGATTATGAACACGCATTGCCTGGCCTCGAAAAGTACTTTATATATATGATATATACGTATATGTATTTGAGAAGGATACAGAGTATATGTGTGAGAGAGAGAAAGAGCATGAGGGCAGGTACATGCGTGTATGTGTGCATCAGAATACATATGGACATCAGAGGACAACTTTCAGAAGTCCGTTTTCTCCTTCTACCAAGAGAACTCTGGATCTCAAACTCAGGTTGCCAGGCTTGTGTGAAGAAGTCCCCATGTCCTGCGGGGAAGCGGTCTTGAAGCCCCCAAGTGTGAATACTGAAAACCTCCACGTTATGCATCTACCAGCTATGGCAGTTAGGTGTGACGGTAACTTGACGACAGAAGGCTGCATTTAGTCACATCTTTGAGGACTTGTTTAGTTAAGTCAAGTCCCGAGCAAGCCTGTGAGAGATTATCCAACAAACATGCAAAAGGCCCTTCCCGCAGGGGTAGGTCCTTGCCCAGGCAGGCGGATAAGATGAACAGAGCTGACGCGATCTGTGGGCAAGCAGGCACTCTGACAAATGAGAACGTGCTCTTACCGTGGATACGGTGCGGCCAGTCCCCTCTACTGATGTTGGTATGAAATAAACCAAGAATTATAAGCAAGAATAAGCCCCAGGCTTTTCTAAGTTGTCTGGGCTTTGTACTCATTCAGCAATGGAAAGATGAAGCTAACACACCAATGTTCCATCATAGCCTATACCACCCCATTCTCTATTTATAATCACAACTACATGAAAAAAAAGCCATGAGTTCAGATCCTACCTAAAAGGCGCTCTGTAACGCCGTCTCTTACATAATCTGCTTTCTCCATTGGTGAGAAACTTGGCTCTCATTGCTCAGTCTTCTAAGAGCACAGGGAAACTGCTGAGTAAAACCACTGAGGCAGGCAAGTCTTCCAAGAGGAGTTGAAGGAGCACACTCTCTGCGTCCCTAGAGGAACTCAGGCAAAACGCTATGTTCAACATTACTGGGAATGTTTTCCTTGTAGTTACATTGTTCATTTGAAATATAATATTGTTCATTAATTTCTGTTCATGTTTTGTTGAGGAATTTCCTATCCTTTCTAATCAATTTTATTTTTTAGCATGCAAACTACAAACGTTCAAAATGTTCAGGGTGCTCTGGAAAAATGTTTATTCTTTCTTATTTCTCATTTTTGCATGTATTTATACAAAAACTGTAATTTTCTCTTTTTTATTTTTTATATATTTATTTATTTATTTTATTTTTTTAACATTTTTTATTATCTCTGGTCATACAAACTTAATAGGTACACCGGTTCCCTCTCTCCCTCCTCCTCCCCCCCCCCCTCTGCTCGCCCTCCCCTCACCCCTCCCTCCCCATCCCCCAGTGCCTCCCCTCCCCCAATCCCCGGAGAATCCTTTTTTTTTTTCTAGGAATGTTGACTTTAATGTTCTCCCAAAATTTTCAAACTCAGTTTTTTTAATATATTTTTTATTTCCGCTCATACAACTAATAGGTAGACCAGTTCCCTCCCCTCTCCTCCTCCCCCCGAACCCCCTGCTCCCCCACCCCTGCTCCCCCTCTCCTCCCTCCCATCCCCCATTGCCTCCCCCCAATTCCCAGAGAGTCCTTTATTGTGTAGCCTAACTCTCCTCTGGGTCCTCCTCTCCGATGACATACAAGGACCCAGCGGCATTTCCCTGAACCCTTTCCTGTGTTCCCCTTAAGCATAGGAACACTATTTGGCTGTCAATCCCTTGCCTCCAAGAGATCTTGGAGCTTTTAGCAAATGCTAGACTTTGTGGGGACAATAGTGTGTTGGATATTGCGCAGGGCATGTAAGTCCAATTATGATTGCTTCGGCCCTAACTTGTGTGGAGTTCTTGCATATCATTGCTCCTCCATCCTTTTGCTCTTACACTCTTACCCTCTCCCCCCCTCTTCCGCAAATTTCCCTGAGCTTCAGGATGGGGAGAGATTAGGCTGGCGTAGTTCCAGGTGGTTGATATAGAGTCTCGGAAGTTCTGGATATGGTTTGTTGATTTTCTTTTGCGGTTTTGCTGCTCCTGCAACGCCCTTTACTCCATCCTGATGGTATTGGTGTCACCCCCTGGCCAGAGATAAAAAACTGTTAAACTAGAGTTTTGTATAAGAGTAAGTTATAAGGTGAATGCATAAAAGTAGGAAACCACAGTGAGGGAGGGGTCAATCACCCATTTGCAAAATGGTCACTTATTCTCTGCCAGACTATATGCCCTCCCTTTCTGGTGAGATCATACCCCCTCAGTTGTAGATGATCAGGAACGAAAAGTCTGTGAACAACCAGATGTCTCATTGCTTACTCGCAGTCCTTGATGGAGGCCTATTTTCTCTTGCTGTTACATGGTCCCCTCTCTCCTGTTTTCTGTGTGGCCCCTCCTACCCCATCCCGCCTGTTCATAATCCTTGCAATTACTATATACAGAGATTTATCGTCAAGTGTCTCTAGGTGCTGGGTGGGTTTGGTACTAGGAGCCACCTATTAGGGAGTACATATGGCACTTAATTAACTGGGTCTGGGATACTTCACTCAATATAATTGTCTCTAATGACATCCATTCCCGCAAATTCCAGTACTTCAATCATTTTTTAGGGCTGAGTAGTACTCCATTGTATAGATGTACCACATTTTCCTTATCCACCACTCAACTGTTGGACATTTGGGTTGATTCCATGACTTTGCTATTGTAAGCAGTGCTGCTATGAACATGGTCGCACTTGCTATTGAGGTGGACCCCTGCTGCATGGGGGGTTATTCCCAAAGTGGAATCGCAGGGTCAATGGCATTTCAATCTTTAATTTCTTTAAGATTTCCAGACGGCTTGCCAGAGTGGCTGTATGAGCCTGCATTCCCACCGAACATGTAGGAGAGTTCCCCTCTCTCCACATCCTCTCCAGCATTGGTGTTGTTTGTATTATGGTTTTTGCCATCTGACCGGGGTGATGATATCTCAGGGAAGTTTTGATTTGCATTTCCCTGATGGCTAAGGAAGTGGAGCATTTTTTCAGATTTTGTTAACATTTTAATTTCATCCCTAGTAAAGTTTCTTTTAAGTTCAGGGCCCATTTTTTAATTGGGAAGTGGTTTTCCTTGGTGTTTAGTTTTCTAAGTTCTTTGTGCACTCTGGACAATAGAGCTCTATCATGTGTGGGTTAGTGAAGATTTTCTCTCCCATTCTGTGGTTGCCTTTGAGCTCCTGTTACAATCTCTTTATCTGAACAGAAGCTCTTTAATTTCACAAGATCCCAACTGTTGAGAGTTGGTAGCAGTGACTGTGCCATTGGATGTCTGTTTAGGAACTGTTGGCCTAGCCCATCACGCGAGGGAATTCCCTACCCTTTCAACTATGGTTTTATAAACTCTAGCCTTAAATCAAGGTCCTTGATCCATTTGGAATTAAGTCTTATACAAGGTGACAAGTACGGGTCCAGTTTTAATCTTCTACATGTGGAGATCCAGTTTTGCCAGGACCATTTAATGAAGATACTGTTCTTTTTCCATTGGAATTTTTGGGCCCCTTTGTCAAAGACCAAATGGCTGTAGTTTTGTGGGCTTAACTGGGTCTTCAAGCGCCTTATCATTGATCTGTGTGTCTATTTGGAGCCAGTACCAGGCTGTTTTTACAACTATGGATTTGTAGTATAAAGTAGATTTGGTATGGTAATACCTCCAGCAGTGTTTTGTTACTCAGGATTGTCTTTGCTATCCTGGGTCTTTTTGTGCCTCCAATGAATTTGAGATTGTTTGGTCAACTTTTTTAAAGAATTGCTTGGGATTTTAATTGGTATAGCATTGAATTTGTATATTGCTTTTGGTAGGATGGTCATTTTTACGATGTTGATTCTACCAATCCAGGAACACGGGAGGTCTTTCCACCTTCTGGTGCTTCTTCTGCAATTTCTTTCTTGAGGGTTTTAAAGTTTCATTAAAAGGTCTTTACCTCCTGGTTAGGTTATACCAAGGTCATTTTTTTAGGGGCTATAGTAAATGGGATTGTTTCTCTCCAGGGCTTTTCACTCTTTCATTCCGCATATAGGAAAGCCACTGATTTTTGTACATTTATTTTGTATCCTGCTACCCGCTGAACTTCTCAATTAGTTCCAGGAGCTCCTGGTGGATTTTTTGGGATCCCTCAGGTATAAGATCATGTCACTGCAAATAGGGATAGCTTGACTTCTTCCTTGCCAATTCTAATCCCTTTTATGTCCCTTTCTTGTCATGGCTTCAGCTAACATTCAAGTACAATATTGAATAGAAGTGGTGAGAGTGGACAGCCTTGTCTAGTTCCTGATCGAAGTGGAATGCTTCCAGTTTTTCCCTAATGAGTATAATCCTGCTGTAGCTTGTTGTATACGGCTTTTTATTATATTGATAAGGTTCCTTCCATTCCTACTGTTCTAGCGTTTTGATCATAAAAGGCTGTTGGATCTTGTCAAAAGCTTTTTCTGCATCTATCGAGAGTATCATGTGGTCTTGGGCTTTGGACTCGTTTATATTATGAATTACATTTATTGATTTGCATATGTTGAACCAACCTTGTGTGCCAGGGATAAAGCCTACTTGGTCCCCGTGAATGATCTTTTTGATATGTGTTTGAATCCGATTTGCTAAGACTTTATTGAGAATCTTTGCATCGGTGTTCATCAGAGAGATTGGCCATAGTTTTTTTTTTAAGTGAATCTTTATTAGGTTTTGGGATTAAACGATATTAGCTTCATAGAAGGAATTTGGTATGGTTCCTTCCTTGCTATTTGTTGGAACAGTTTAAGGAGTATTGGTGTTATTAGCTCCTTAAATGTCTGGTAGAACTCTATGCTGAATCCATCTGGTCCAGGACATTTTTTGGTGGGAAGATTCGAGATTACTTCCTCAATTTCCTTATATGTTATAGGAATAACACAACTTCCTAATTCAATTTAGGTAAGTTGTGTTTACTTAGAAATTCATCCATCTCTTTTTTGTTGTCATATTTCATAGAGTACAAGTTTTTGAAATATGACATTATAATTCTCTGGATTTCTTGGGTATCAGTAGTGATAACTCCATTTTCATTTCTAATTTTATTAATTTGGGTTTTCTCTCTCTTGTTTTGGTTAATTTAGCTAGGGGTGTCAATCTTTGATTTTTTCAAAGAACCGGCTTTTGACTGGTAATTTTCTCTATCATTTTCCTAATCTCGATTTCAGGTATTTCTCCCCTTATTTTGCTAACTCCTCTCTTCTACTGCTTTTGGGATAGATTGCTCTAGTTTTCCTAAAGCTTTTTTTTTAATTTTAAAAATTTTTTTATATATTATTTCAACTGTGTGCATGTGCTTGTGTATGTGTGCGCACGTGTGTGTGTCTGTGTGTGTGTGTCTGTGTATGTGTAGAACCACGAACGAATTTGCAAACCACCATGGACGCCTCCACCTCCTCCTTGTTTACTCTGCCCCGGGATTCACAGGCTCCGCCCTACCAGGACCAGAAGCGCAGGCCGCCCCCCGCTTCCGCCTGGTGTCTATATGTGGGACACCCCTGAGCCACCTCTCCAGCACAGTTTTCCTAAAGCTTTACGCTGCATAGTTAAGTTGTTTATTTCTGATGTTTCCATTTTTTTGATGTAGGCATTAAGAGCTATGAACTTACCTCTTAGGACAGCTTTCATTGTGTCCCAAGAGTTTGGTAAGTTTGTATTTTCATTATCGTTCACTTTCAGGAAATCTTGAATTTCCTTTTTAATTTCTTCCTGAACCAGTTCCATCAGCATCATTCGTGTAAGTTTCCAGGAGTTCGTGTATTTTTCTGTCTTTTGTTTGTGTTTGGATGTCCGCTTTAGGCCGTGGTGGTCTGATAGGGCACAGGCTGAATTTCAACCTTTCCTGTATATGTTGAGATTCATTTTGTAGCCCAATATGTCATCTATTTTGGAGAAAGTTCCACGTGCTGCTGGAAGAATGTGTATTCTTTGGTACGTGGGATAAAAGTTCATAGAGATCGTAAGGTCCATTCTTTAAGAGTTTGATTAAGTTCCAAAGTGTCCCTGTTAAGCTTTTGACCTAATGATCTATCCCATGTTGAGAGGGCGGTGTTGAAATCCCCAAGAATTATCATTTGGGGGTTGATTTCTCTGGTTAGATGTTGTAGGATTTTCTTAATGAATGTGGAGGGGTCCGTGTTGGGTGCATATATGTTTAGTATTGTGAAGTCTTCCTGGTATATTGTACCTGTGACTAAAATGTAGTATCCATCTGTGTCTCTTATGATTTTTTTGGGTTTGAAGTCCACATTGTCTGACAGCATAATGGCTACCCCTGCCTGTTTTCTAGTTCCATTAACTTGCAGAATTTTGGACCAGCCTTTCATTTTAGGATGTGCCTATCTTTTGTGGTGAGATGAGTTTCCTGAAGGCAGCAGATTGATGGGTTGTGATTTTTTAATCCAAGTTTGTAATCTGTGTCTCTTAATCAGTGAGTTAAGCCCATTGACATTTAATGTTATAATGGAAAATTCTTTTTAATTCTGGACATTTTTTATGTTGTGGATTTTGTAGTATTGTTTTACATTTATATTTTTGTGGTATTATACTTCCTCTTTCCTCCTGGATACGCTTGTTCTTTTCTTCAAGTTTGCGTATCATTTCTATCATTTTTTGAAGGCCTGGTTCGGTAGACATGTATCCCTTCAAGTTGTCTTTGTGCTGGAAAATTTTCTTTCTCCCTCGATCATGACAGATAGTTTTGCAGGTATATCAGTCTGGGTTGGCATTTTGCTCATTTAATACTTGAATATCGTCTCTCCAAGCTCTTCTTCCTTTTACTGTTTCCATTGAGAAGTCATTTGTTATTTAATAGGTTTACCTTTAAAAGTGACTTGCTTTTTTCTCTTGAAGCCTCAGCACCTTTCTTTGTCTTGAATGTGGAGTGTTTTGACTATTATTGCCGTGGCGATTTCTATTTCGGTCATATTTGTTTGGAGTGCGAAATGCCTCTTATTTGGATGGGCCTCTCATCTTCAGTTGAGGGAAGTTTTCATTTAGGATAATTTGAAAAATTTCCTCAGTGTGGGTATTTTGAGATTCTTGCTCTGGTATTCCATGAATGCACATGTTAGGCTCTTCAGGGTGTCCCATATCTCTTGAATGTTCCTCTCAAGTATCTTTTTGGCTTTAACAATCTCTTCCATTGAGCTGGTTAATTCTCCCACTTTTGTCTTCAAGATCTGAAATTCTTTTTTTATTATTATTATTATTTATTCAATTGTGTGTGTGTGTGTGTGTGTGTGTAGAACCACGAGCGAATTCAGGAACCACCATGGACGCTTCCACCTCCTCCTTGTTTACTCTGCCCTGGGATTCACAGGCTCCAGGACCAGAAACGCAGGCCGCCCCTGCTTCTGCCCGGCGTCTATACGTGGGGTCTAGGATCCGAACTCAGGACCCTCTGCTTGTAAGGCAGAGGCTTAACCCCTGAGTCACCTCTCCAGCTCCAAGATCTGAAATTCTATTTTCTGCTTCGTTAGTTCTGCTGATAAGACTCTATGTTGGGATGAGACTCATTAAGGGGTTAATTCTTTCAATGGGAGATTGGTCTTTTTGGGTTTTGTTTCTCATGGATCTGCACTTTGACTTGGGCATTGTTGTTTTGTCTTCTAAGGCTTTTCAGTTTCTGTGTGTTTTTGACTGATTTAGTTGGTATTCCTACACTTGGGCAGTTATTACTAGTGCTTGCCTTGGGGTTGGGTATGTTTGTCTTTTGTTATTGTTATTTCCTAGTGAGGCTGTTAGGTTGTTAGTACATCAATTAAGTCAGGTTAAGTAGACAAGGAGTGAATATTACTAGATAGTGCACTTTTACAATGTAGTATCTTGGTGATATGTGAGGGTGAGTGGTAGATCCCTGGGTTGTGTTTTTGGGTGGCTTTATGGAAAAGTTAATCTATAGTGATATATAGAAAGGAACAGTAAGGTGAAAAAAAGGAGGTTTACTTATTTTGGGCTGGATGTGAAGAATCTCTCCCATGTGATGGGATGATGTAGAGGTTTACAGATGTATGGCCTTGACCCTTAGAACTTTGCTTGAGTTTTCTTGGACTCTATTGAATCTGAGTAGCAGTGTGTCTTCTGTAGACCACTGCGTGGGTCCCGTGGGCCAGAGAGGCAGAGGGGCTGATATTATGGCAGAATTCTTCACCCTGGACCTGGGACTTGGCTTAGTGCCCCACCCAAGCTCCAGGGATGGAGTAAAGCGAGCATGTCCTGTCCAGTTGGGCGGACAGGCAGGCGGGAGGGAGAAAGGGGCCTGGGGCCCGGGGCGTGGCCCAGGCCAAAACCGGACACGGGGCGACCTGGGCGGGGCTGGGCGGGGACTCACCTGGGGGCCTGGCGGAGCGGGGAGCGAGCGGCGTTGTAGGGCGGACAAAGGCGGCGCGGGAGGGAGCAAAAACTCTAATTTTTATATTTTCCTTTCCTGCACAAATGAGGCATTCCATTTAGTCCTCTTGAGCCCTTGTTTCTATAAATTGTAAATAACCTGGAAATTATTCTTCTTAAGTCCATTTTATTGCTACGTAGAATTCCATTGTGTGGATGTACCAGTTTCTCTCTTTCTCTTCTCTCTTCTCTTTTGTTTTCTTTTTTCTTTCATTTCCTTTTCCATCCTTCTTTCTCTCCTTCTCTCCTCTCCTTCTCTCCTTCTCTCCTCTCCTTCTCTCCTCTCCTCTCTCTCTCTCCTCTCCTCTCTCTTTCTCTTTCTTTCTCTCTTTCTCTCTCTCCTCTCCTCTCCTCTCTCTCTCTCTTTCTTTCTTTCTTTTCCTTCTTCGTTTCTTCTTTCTTTCTTTTTCTTTCTTTTCTTCTCTTTCTTTCTTCTTTTTTTTCTTTTTCTTTTTTTTTTGTTTTTTTCTCCTTTTCCTTTTTTTTTCTTTCTTGTTGTTTTTTGTTTTTTTTTTCTCGTTCATTTTTTTTTTTTTTCTTTTTTTTTTTTTATTTGTTTTTTCTTGTCTTTTTTCTTTTTTTTTCTTTTTTTCTCTTGTTTTTTTTTTTTTTTTTTTTTGTTATTTTTTTTTTTTTTTTTTTTTTTTTCGTTTTCTTTCTTTCTTCTTTCTTTCCGTTTCTTTCTCTTCCTTTTTCTTTTTTTTTTTTTTTTTTTTTTTTTTTTTTTTTTTTTTTCTTTTTGTTTTTTTCTTTTTTTGTTTTTTTTTTTTTTTTTTTTTTCTTTTCTTTTTTTTCTTTTTTTTTTTCTCCTTTTTTTTCTTGTTTTTTCATGTTTTTTTTTTTTTTTTTTCTTTTTTCTTTTTTTTTTTCTTTTTTCTTTTCTGATTTTTTTTTTTTCTTCATTTGTTTTCTTTTTTTTTTTTTTTTTCTTTTTTTTTCTTTTTTTTTTTTTTTTTTTTTTTTTTTTTTTTTTTTTTTTTTTATTTTTTTTTTTTTTTTTTTCCTTTTTTTTTTTTTTTTTCTTTCCTTTTTTTTTTTTTTTTTCTCTCCTCTCTTCTTCTTTTTCTATCTTTTTTCTTTCATTTTATTCTTTTCTCTTTCTCGGTTTTTTTTTTTCTTTTATTATTTCTTTTTTTTTTCTTTCTTTCTCTTCTTTTAGTTGAATTTGTTTTTTTTATTTTTTGTTTTTCTTTTTCTTCTTTTTTCTCCTTTTCTTTTCTTCTTCTTTCTCTGTCTTTCTCTTTTTTCATTCTTTTCTTTCTTTTCTTTCTTTCTTTCCTTTCTTTTGCCTTTCTTTTCTCTCTCTCTCTTCTTTCCTCTTCGCTCCCTCCTCCCTTCTCCCTCCCACCCTCCTCTCTCCTCCCTCCCTCCTTCCCCACCCTCCCTTCTGTTCCCTCTTTCTTAGGACCCTTCTCTCCCTCCTTTTCTTCCTTCCCTCCCTAGCCTACCCTACCTCCCTCTCTACCCCTCTCTCCCTCTCTCTCTCTCCCCCCTTCTACCTCTCCTCTCCTCTTCCTTCACTACCCTCCTTCTTCCCTTCTCTTCCTTCTTCCTCCTCTCTCTCCTTCCTTCTCTGTTCCTTCGCTCTCGTCGTCCCATCCTTGCCTTCCCTCTTTCTCTCCTTCCCTCCCTCCTTCCTTCCTTCCTTCCTTCCTTCCTTTCTTCTCTCATCTGTGTGTGTGTGTGTAGTGTATGTGCACATGTATGTGAAGATGCATGCACCAGTGTGCATGTATGCAGAGGCCAGAAGAGAATTTTGTATGCTGCTCTACCATTCTCCATCGTGTTCCTTAGAGATAGGGTGTCTTGCTGAACTTGGAGCAGCTGGCAGCCAGCAAGCCTCTACTATCCTCCTGTCTCTGCCCCGCGGTTCTGATGTTAAAAGTGTGCTTGATCATGCCCAGCTTTTTACATGGGTTCTGGGGATTCAAACTCAGATCCTCACAGATGTCCTGCAAGAGTTCTTCCCCCTGAACCATCTGCTCACCTCCCCCCAGCACTCCCACAGCTTCTTAAGTCAATACCTTTTGAATTAGTTTAATGTGAAAAACCTCCACATTGTTTCCAACATTATTATAAGGACATTGCACTGACTAATGAACATATGCAGTTTTGTGCTTTTTGAAGTTTATCTTCTGGGTTACTTCCTAAAATTGGGTAAACGCATACACTGAAGCTTCATTTTTAATAGGACTAGAATATTTATGAAAATTCAGTTATTAGTTTATTTATTCAGTTCTGAATCCAATGAAAGAGTTCACCACCACTGAAAAAGGAAATTACCTATTTTTTTCTTTACTAAGTCACTGTTTATTGAACCATGAGTTATTTAGTAGCACTCCAGTGTTCTAAGCATTAACAACTGTTCTTTCTTCACTCCATGAGGTCTGTTGTTTTCCCAAAGATGGGAGGTAGCAGACTCACTGGTCGCCCACCTCAGTCTTCCATCATTGCCCATCCTGCAGGCATCATGCCCATCTGTTCCCATCTTGCTTGTGGACCAGTTGGTTTTATGTGGCTCTCAGGCTTCAGGTGGCTGAGAGACTTCAGTTCTCAGATGCATGTCTTCGTCCAGGTCAGCTTCAGTACAGCTCTCATCCCACTGAACTGACACATCGACTTTCTTACATTACAAGTTTGGAATTTTCAAGATAGTCATAAACCTTATGTTAGGGCACAGAGTCTGAGTAAGTTCGCACTGTAAAGGGTCTCAGGAAATTGATTGGGTTCGTAAACTTTGTCTCAGGGGTCTGAGTCAGGCTAAGTACAACACTATAGGAATTTGCTTTTTTATGGTGACTTGTAACTTATTATATTTAATTTTTTTAAAAAAAGGATCTATTGTAGTTAGCCTGCATGGTTGCTGAAATCTCCATCAAATGGCTTAAGGGAACAAGGGGTTTATTTTCTTTCATGATTGTCTGGTTACAGTTCTCAGTCCAGCTTGACAGGAGAGCTCACACTAACAAGGCTGAAAGAATTTGCCACACTGTCTCTACGTAACGGCTGAGAGAAGGATGCCTTACTTGCCAGACCAGCATGTCTGGCCAAGTATACACAAGGATGCCAACTTTCTCAACCAGCTCTCTGTATTTTATTCCACCATGGGCTGGGCCTTCCCCATCAGCTAGACAATTTCCTGCAGCTAGACAATTCTTGGCAAATGCACCCAGGCTCAAACCCTTAACTATCAAGTTGACACCTGTGCCTAACTATGACAGGTGCCTTGGCCCGCCAAGGCAAAGCCCACCAAGGCAGAGCCCCCTAAGCTTATAACTTAGTATTTTAAGAGAAGAACATTTTCTCTTACTCAAAGGAGTCATAGTCAGGCTAACCTCTTATGGGAGCTTGTTCACTTTGAATTGAACACAGACGTTCAGACACTAGGTACCTATCAACTCTTGCCTTGTTCAGGCTCCAAAGCCGAACTAGAAATCTGGACTTTCTTGTCAACTTTACTGTACTGGGCCAGCTAAGTGGGAGGGGCATCAACTTTGGCCTGCATTCCCTACCTGCTGCACCTAGGTTCCTTAGCCTCAGGGATTCCCCCACGGGTATTGCTTTCCCTTGAGAGTCTGGAATGCTCTTTATAGAACCTACCATTGCACAAAATCAGATGGACCCTCAGGAAGTGAAGTGGACAACTTAACATGTCTTAGCAATGTAAAGACATGATCTGAAAACATTTCACAGCCAATTTCCACATTGTCTAGTGACACATCTTCAGGTTCTCCTTCTTCTTCAATGGTATCATACTGGATTGCTCTATTGGGCCCCAGGTCTCTAGCTAACTCAGAATCACAATGAACATCTCTTGTTGGATGTAGCTTTTCAGTGAAGTTTAGGTCACATTGGATTTCTGCATTGACCTTTCTCATCGACTTCGGCCTTCCTGTCTACTTCAGGCCTCAAATCAGAATGAGGAATCTGGACTGTTTTGCCAACTTTACTGCACTGGGCAAGCAGAGTGGGAAGGTCATCAACTCCTGCCTTGGTGTATATATTTTCAGCATCCTCAAAACCAGCTTGAGTCTTTTTGATTCATTCTTTTGGACAAAGCCATTAAAACAGATGCATCCTGACTGGTGAAAAACAGGAACTGCAGGCGATTGGCTAAGTATGATATATGGAGATTACGGCACTTGAAAGGCAGGCTTTTGCTCCCTGGGGACTGGCAAACACAGACTTGCATTGCTGGAAATAATTTTTTCTACATTTTAAAAGTACCATATAGTCATTATCATAAGACTATCCAAACAAAATATTGCTGCTAGCATTAGTTGCATGGATTTTGGTAGATAGGCTTCTATGCAAAGGATAATTTTATGAGCTCCCACTTTACTGAGTGAAGCACTGCAATTAGTTCTTGTTTGCAGAAAGGGTGCTTTCTAACACGAGGTCACTGAAGGTGTGGGGAACAGAGTTGGAAAGAAAAAAAATTCTAAATGTTGACCTGCTTTCTAGATTTAGCTCAAATTTTGAAATTTGTTTTCTTAGAGTCATTGTATCTTTAGCCAAACTTTTGGAAAGGACATGTAATGTCAGTGTTGGAGAAAAGAGTGTTCAGTCTGTTATACCAGAAAGAATCAAAAGCAAATGAATGTTCTGGGCAGGAGAAAGCCATCCTTGCTGGCATGTGGGGCTGGGTAGATATATGGGAATAAATGAACTGAAGAAGTCCACATATTATATATTGCCTGCTAATTTTATTGAAATTTAGTATAAAAATGTCATCAGTCTCTGATCAGCAAATGGAGCTTCAGAAGTCATTGCTTAAGTTTATAAATTGGGCTGATCTGGTGTCTACTCCATTTGGTTTTGGCATTTGAGTTTATTTCCAAATCTTGGCTTGCTGTGAATCCTCTTGCCCCAAGGGAAATCTCTTTCCTTCTTCCACCTCCATCTGCACCTCCACATTACCGCGACTCCCCAGCACAAACTTGTCATCTGTTTGTGTTGGGAGGGCAGGGCACGGGAATGGAAACAGGACATGAACCCAAACAGTTTTCCAAAACACAAACAGGACTGCTGGAAGAAGTGACTTCCGTCGTACACATCATTCCTGCCGGACCACAATCACTCCCTCAATCAGAGAACTCTCACTCGGATAAACTTCCAGACGGAAGCAAATCTCCATGACAGTTGGGTGCATATTGCCACAAAACCACTGATCCTGCGCTAAGGAAGAAAATTGAAGAGGGAAGAGACAGAGTCCCACAGTTCCTTTCTAGAAAACACCCCAAATGATCTAAAGATCTAAAGTCCTCACCTTTCATTAACTTCCAACATTGTCATTCTGGGGCCCCAGCATCCAACATATGGGCCCTCAGGGCATGTTCAGTGTCCAAACTATAGTGCTGTGCTTGGATGGCTGGGTGAAGTGGCTCTTCTTCCTCCTTGTCTGTGGGATGTGCTGGCTGACATCGTCTAGAATTAGAGGGAGCATTCCTCTCTGATTTGCAGGTGCCCAATTCTTTTTCGGTTGCAATCTACCAGTGACCAACTCAAGGTCCATCCAGGTGGTAGGCTCATTGACTTCTGAGTCTCTAGCTGCCATCTTTCCTAAATCCAGCTAGACCTGAGCTCTAACTCTAGCTTTCATATAAGATTGTTTTCCTCCATAAGAGATTGTGGCTGGCTCTTCACTCAGAACAGAGAAAAGAGAGAGTAGCTAACTTCAGGGTCTCCTTTTGCTGCCACTCAGCTTCATTTCTTGTGACAGTCCTCTACCTTGTGAGGGCTTCTACCTCTGCAACTTGAAACCAAAACCAATTTCCCTGTACCTCTCCAGGGATATCCTCACAAATGTTCATATTTGAGGCTGTAGCCCAGAGTTACAACTGATACATCCACAAAGTTGATTCATCTACTCTTTCTCCATTACCTTTTCTGCAGTTCACAAAGGTCTAAAAAGGGGAATTTCTCCCATCCTTCTTTCTTTCTGTGTTTGCTCAAGCAGAACTGTGTGCTCTGCTAGTTACAACATATTGAAGGAAAGAGGAGGAGCCTATGTAATCATTTTCACAAACAATAATCTCTGGCAAAAGCATAGTGTCTTAATGTGAAATCTGATTTTGAATATCAACATTTGATTTAAAAATTCAAGATATGTCAATTTCCTCATCTCACTCCAGTTTACATTTGGGCAAGAGAGGATGTATACATTTTCACAATATACATGAGCCTAAAAGACATTAGATGAAGCGAATTAAGCCAGGCATGGAAAGTAGGTATCATCTGATATACTTCTAGTGAGACCAAAAACCAGACTCATTAAGTGGAGAGGAGAATAATAGGTACCAGAGAAAACAGAGAAATTGATCACTGGACACAAAGTTGGAGTTAGATAATAGAAATAAATTCTGCTGTTTTGCTGCACAGCAAGGTAACTATAGTAGATCATGTATTTCAATATAGCTAAAGGTAAAGCCTTCAAATGTCCTTGGTAAAAAAAAATGGGAACTATTTAATGCAGCGGTTATGTTAATTAAATGCTTACATATATTCCTAAATATGAGTAACTTATGAATAAAGAAATCATCATCTGCCTGTTAAAAAATAAAAGCATAGTATGATGTGATTAGCACACAGGGACATGAAAGATACTGAAAAGTGGCAAGAAAAGGTTTAGATGCTTTTAGTGCGATGTACACTTTTGGGAAGATTCAAAATGCTTTCTTGATTTTTCAAAAACAAGCTTTTTTAAACTACTGTGGGTTGGCTGGAGTGATGGCTCAAGGGTTGGGTCTCTGCTTTGCAAGCAGAAGGACCTGAGTTTGGATCCCAGATCCTATGTAAAAATGCTGGACAGAAAGGCAGAGGAGCCTGGGAAATCCCAAAGCAAAGCAAAAAGGAGATAAAAGCAATCCAGAGTGATTCCCAAAATCACTCTTGGTTCTTCACCAGCACACACCTAGTACCCTCTGATACACACACACACACACACACACACACACACACACACACAGAAGCTATTGTGGGTTGACAGGAAGTTGTAAACAACAGTGCAAGAGTCCATGCTATCCTTTCCCCAGCTTCCCCAATGTTCACATAGTCCAGCATTAAAAAGGAGCTAGCATCATATAGACCATCAACTATTCCCTAGGTCTCATTTGGATGCCATCTACCATTATCTACACTCCTATTATTTTTCAGTGTTGCCATAATCTATTTTTCCCACACAACCTTGAGAGACAGTGCAGACATAACCAGTAAGATTTTGCTTACTATACAAGCAAAAGGACCGAAGTGAGAATTTCCAGATCAATGCTGAAATAAAGTCTGATGGATGTGGCACCCACCTGTAATTACAGTCTTGGAAAGTGGACTTGAGGATCCCCAGAGCAAACTGAAAGCTTGCTAGCCAGGCTAGCCATAATTTCTAATCAAACCCAGATTCAGAAAAATAAGGTAGAAGAACAATTGAGGATGATTTCTGATATCAACTTGCGCCTTCACATGCATGAACACTCACATACATATGCACATGCACACGCATCCGGGCCCACCCACATGTAAACATGCATACACACAGGAATGCATCCTTTACATATGTATATGTGGGTTAAAAAAAGAGAGAAGTTCCTGACCCAAAAGCTTTCCCTTTTGGATCTTTAAGTGTTACCATTTAAGAGTCATTAAGTTAATTCTAATTCTTTGTGGCCTTTTTGAAATGCATATATCGCTAAGAAATCAGCTTACACAACTTTCATCTCACTCTACAGATATAGAGAGAGGGCAGAGGGCACTTGAGATAAAACTTGGAGGTGATAAGCTAAACTTAGGAGAAGGACCACAGTTGTCATTATTAATGAGGAATGTCTTGGGAAACCATGAAAAGTGGGTTCACACTGGGTAGTGAAATTCTGTTCTCAAAAACTACCACAATGTGACTTTGAAAGCAATAGTTAATAAGAAATTAAATATCGAAATCTAAAGTATATCTTTATTTTGCAATAAGAATAACTTATATATTCTGCAAGCATATATTTAGAATCCCAAACCATCAAGGATGAAGGCAGAGGACTAAAACCATCCTGTGTTTTGAAAGGCACTTAGTGAGGGTCAACCCAGACCCCCAGAAGGCTGGAGGCCGTTGTCTGCAGTGGTGGAAGTGCCAAGTTTCCATATAACTGCAGGAGTCAAGCCGAGTCAGGGTGACTCAGGACCTGTCTGTGCTGCAGACAGACTTGACGGAAATTTTGTAGGCTGGGTTTTCCTCTTCTCCCACTCTGACTTTACAAGCCAGGGCCCACATACTTGGAAAGAGTAACCGGGCGATTACTAAATGGTTACTGAGTGGTGGCCTAAATTGCTGGAAAAAAGCTCGAATTTGGATTTGTGACAGCTAGCAAGGTAAATCTTTTAAACTCTCTTGTGTAGTTTTGCATGCTACTAGAACCCTGAATTGTTGCTGGAAGCTAGAAATTACCTTGTATTTCCAAATAAAATTTGTATTAATTAGTCAATATTTGGCAGTATAAAATTTTTTTTTAGGCTTTTGAAAAAGTATTCTTTAAATTTGTTTTTTAACCGAAAGGTTCTATGTTCTCAGAAACTACCACAATGTGACTTTGAAAGTATTTTCTTGCATTGTACTGCTAAAGTATGCAACATATTTTGATACACACAAAGGGATGGACTATTGTTAAGAGAGTTAATGTATCCACTTCTTCTTTCTTTGGGTATAGCTAGAGTAGCCAAACATCTCTCCACAGAAGTCCTGAATTTTGAGAGATTACAGAGAAGGCTCTCACACAGAGCCCCAAACGCATCACCTGACCAGTTCATTTTGCCAGAAACCAAAGTTCAGGGCAAATCAGGCTAAGAGCAGAATGATGACATTACCATGTGCTTGTGGATAGATAGCCAAATTATTTCTCTCAGCATCAGAATTTTGCCACCACTACCATATCTTCTGCTTTCACACACACACACACACACACACACACACACACACACACACACTCTCACACCACATACACACATACTTTTTAATACATAGGCATTATTTGGAAATATGTGAGTTCACAATAGTCACTTTCCATGCAATCTGTCAAGTGACCTAGCAACCTTAGGACACAGCAAACATCAGTATTTTTAATTTATTGTTATTCTTTTCGAGTTATATGAAAACAATGAATTTTTGTTGTTTTCACCCTTTACTATCCAGTCACATCCCATTCCTTTTCCCATTACACATCTTCTTCTTTCCTACCAGTCTGTCTCCTAATTTCATGTCTTTCTGTGAAAATGCGCGCACACGCGCGCACACACACGCATCTCCATAGTAAGTAATGTCCCTTCATCATGTTGCCATTTCTATTCATTTTTCCACACACTGGTTGACATGGAGTGCAAAATACTCCAGAGCCAGATCCAACCAACCCAAAATAGTTACCGATTTGTTATTTTATTTGTTAATGTTTTTGTTACAGTAGGGATGGGTACTGTTTGTAGAGGATATTGTTGGCATTGTACATAAGCTTCCTTTTGGTAACTGGGGAGCTCCAGTCAAAGAATCGATTTGAATACTATAACTAATGGTGAAGATTTGGGGAGGCCTGGGAAAAAGAGGTGAAGGAGTTTGCAGGCAACTAGCGAAGCCAAACTTTTATTAAATTCTGAAGGTAGAGAAATGAAAACATCTTGTATTTCAAAAAGCACTCTGGAAAATGCTGTACAGGGCATCCGGAGACCAGAAGCACTTGTCAGGAGTTGGTAGCAGTGCCCAGGAGTAGAAGAAAGTTTCCATATGACTTCAGTAACTAGGGAGTTAGGGTGAGTGGACACCCATCTGGCTGAGGCGATGAGTGTGATGTGATTTCTCTGCTTCACCCTCTCATTCCCCCTAGAAATCTTTAGGACATTTGGATTGGAGTTGTTGGAGATGGGGCAAAGGGCTGTTTGATTTCTGAATGGGCATATGATGAAAAGGGACAACCAGGGAATTTCAGGCGCATCCAAGTAAATCCAGCCGTTCAGCAGTGATCCAATCTTCCTTAATTAAAAATGCCAGCAAAATGGCTCAGAGGGCAAATGTGCTGGCACCAGCCTAATCATCTGAGTTTGATGGAAGGAAAGAACTGAGTTCTGAAGCTGTCCTCTGACCTCCACATGTGTACCACAGTATGCACACATGTATGTGCATGTGCACATGTAATAAATATACATGCAATATTTCTTGAATACTGTTAGGATGATGTGGTCTTCTGTCATTCATACTCTTCTTGTCCATTTTGAGGACTAAAGCATAAAAAGAATGACTTCCCCATATATCTTTTTTTTTTTTTAATTTTTTTTTTATTATTATTTCTTATTTATTCAATTGTGAGTGTGTGCGATGTGTGCGGTGTGTGTGTGTGTGTGTGTGTGTGTGTGTGTGTGTGTGTGTAGAACCACGGATGAATTCGGGAACATGGACGCCTCCACCTCTTCCTTGTTCTCTCTGCCCTGGGATTCACAGGCTCCGCCCTACCAGGACCAGAAACACAGGCCGCCCCCTGCTTCCGCCTGGCGTCTATACGTGGGGTCTAGGATCCGAACTCAGGACCTTCTGCCTGCAAGGCAGAGGCTTAACCCCTGAGCCACCTCTCCAGCCCCCATATATCTTTTTTTTTATGTGCCATTAATAGAAATTTAAATACGTGTCCAATGCTTGTTAGGGAAATGGAATACCTTACGATTTTTATAATCCAATTAACAGGAAAACTGCAGGAATAAAGAGAGATGAACTAGACACATGAACCAGATTTAAAAGATTAATTTAAAATCTGAAAAAATCCACATCTCAATGTTATTTATGATAAACTAGAAATATTATTTAAATGTATTAAATTATTTAAATCTTAATGGACATCCAGTTTATGTAGGAAACGTGACAATTTTTTTCCCAAATAAAATTGCCAAGGGCAACAATCTATGAAATATGAGTCAACATCCAGACTTCCAAGAAGTCAGTGGTGTCCTCTCCCCACGCCGGCCCCCCTTCCTTTCATGTCCTTACCCATGGTGATTCAGTCTTCTGGGATGGTGAAGCAAATGTCCTTAGAAAGTGGGTGGCAAATAAGGGAAGAGGAAGAATACACATTAAAGAGGAGAATGTGTTATTTTGCTCATAGCTGTTTCCCAGCGGAATGACCATTCCTGTGTGTTCTTTTTTGGACTACCTGATATGTTCTTTTTACATTCTCCTCTATGATTGGTGGTAGTTTCGTCAGCAGAAACCATTGGAAGTTGAGTCCTTTTAAGCAACTGAAGGTTTTCATGTGCCTGGAGGCTTAACTTCCAAAGAGCAATACTTAAAACCATATGACCGTAAATTAAGGACTATATTATAAAAGTATTATAGCCTTTTCTGCTCCTTTAAATTGGCCGTTCTAAATATAACTGAGCATTTTACTAAAGACCCCGTTCATCAGCATGAGTTTATTCTGCCTTTGTTTAGTCTCCTTTGACTTGGTCTTCTATGCATGCCCTTTTCTGTATTTTCTTTCCCTCACCCTTATAAATATGTTCCACGGGGGCTGTAGCTGGCCTTCCCAGGACTCCTTGGGTATAGATCAAGATGGTGCATTACGGACAGCAGTAGAGACTTATCCCTGCTCTTTGGCCTTTCCAGTGTCTGTTATTTGTTCTGTGATCTAATCTCAGAATGGGAAGATTGATACCACGCAGCTCAATATGCTTTTTCCCTAAAACTATATTTAAGGTCCACATTGTTCCCAGCATTGTGGCAGAAAATAGATCTTTTTAGATACTGTTAACTGTATACAATCACTGACCATAATGTCTTTATGTACTTCCTTGCACCTTCCCTGCTATAGTTGTTGATTGTGTAGGATGGCTGATGTCCTTATGTGTTTCCATGCATACATTCCTGCTATTCACTTTTGTGTCTCTTGTTCCCATGAGGTTTTGCTGTTCCTTGTTATAATCTTTATAGTCACTGATTCTGGATGATTCCCTATGGGAAACACTTGTAAGCACTTCTAGCTGAGAATAAACTTGTCTCAGTACTGTCTCACACTGGCTGAGATCCCTCTAATTCCGGCCTGGAGCCAATTCCTGTCGCTCCCTTTCAGAAACCTCATGGGACTGGAAATGCTGGAATTTACAATGTTCTCTCCTTGGTTTTGGGTTTTTGGGTGTCTTTTGTCCTCTGGCTCTTGTATGAACCACTGATACTCACTGCTTGTCACTTGTCTAGTTTGCCCAGCAGAGACTTTTTATAAACTGATTACATTTCCATCTAAATTCTTATGTTGAGTCTTAATCTAAAGGGGCTTAACAGGGGTAACTCAGTGAGCACAGCTCATTGTGAAAGGTGCACTCCAATAAGACTGCTGTCTTTAAATCACAGGAAGTTGGACCTAGACAATTGTAGAGGGAAACAAAGTGAAGAAGACAAAGCAGCATAGGTGGTCTCGTGGAAACAGAGGAGACAGACCTGAAGGAGACCCTTCTTTCACAGGGTCTGGAGGCACCTACCCTACCAATAGCTTACCTCACAGCAGCTCCCAGAACTGCGAGAAAACAAAATGCTGTTGTTCAAAGCACTCAGTCTAGAATGTTTTATTACCATAGCCTTCATAAGCCAATGCAATGTTTTAGAAATCCCACGACAAACTAATGCCATGAAAATTAATTATAAATCACCCCTGTGAGAAAACTCAATTGGATACAATTATGTATCTAATATTGTATGCTTATTGACTTTTTTCTATCTGCCAGACCCAGTTTCCAGTACCAGATTTAGCACAATGATGAGATGGCATAGCATCAGGAAGTTCACAGCTTTGGTTGGGGAGATGGGCAGGTAGAAACTAGTTGCCGTAATATGCTACAAGCGCCCAGGATGGCAGCAAGAACCACAGAAAGAAGTGATCTACTTCATTGGAAGCTACTTCTCGAAATGATGATTCCCGAGACTACAAAAGGAAGGCGGAATATGCTCTAGACTGCATTGGACCTTCCAGAAATTCACTGGACGGAGCATGGTCCTGGTAGATGGAACCTACAAGACCAAGATAGAATAGAGCTCCAGGAACAAGCGAGGCAGTGTGTGGCCAGAATCTGGAGAATGTGAAAAACTGCAGAAGCAGAGGAGGTTCAGGTCATGCCAGATAACTTGAATTTGGCCTTGTGAGCAATGGGGGAACTGAGCAAGCTATTCAGAAGGGGGGGTGTTACAGCAAGTTCTGCTTGTGCATCTTGATAGCCATGTCAGAAGTGTATTTTTAAGGTCACCAGTTCAAATTATGGGTATGGCGATATCTAGGAAGCTGTTAACACCCAGAAGTAATTGATTATTTATCTGATGCTCCGATTTGTCTGTCTCTGTACTTTAATTCTAGAGTTGGCACAAGAGCAGAGATGAGACGCTACTGTGGTTGCTCAGGTGAGAGAAGAGAAGAAAAATCAGAGAATGGAGGCTTGAGCAGAAGGGATGAAATGAAGGCCTGGTGGGTGGTAAGGTAGAAGCAGAGAACATGGAGGATCAGGGAGTCAAGTCTCCTATCTTGGGTTGATGGCACTGTTGGTTCTTTAGATGACTGTGGAGGAATAATTTGGCAGAAGAAGAAGTTTAGCATTGAAGATGCTGAATTTAAAGGATCCAGTGGTCCAGTAAGATGAAGTTATGCAAGAAACAATTGGAGATACAATCTGGAAATCCAGAAGATTCTGGTTTCTGATTTGTGAGAGTCATCAGCACTCTGTGTCAATTACAGCTATGAAAACGATCACACAGCAAGCATACAGGAGGGGAGAATGGAGTCATGGCAGATCTGAGGACATTTCTGCTGTTTGAAAGACAAGAAAAGAGAAGACAACCAGTAGAATATGATGACACCAAAGAAAAAGAGAAGAAATTTAGGCAGAAAAAAAGGACTAGAAAGCATTCTTATTTAAGTAACATTTAAATGGTCTAGATAGAGCATTATGAACATGAGTTACACTTGTAAGAGAAAGTGATCTTAGGTCTCATACACAAGGAGGGACCTGCACACTTGAGTGGGGTGTGTGTGTGTGTGTGCGTGTGTGTGTGCGCACGCGTGTGTGTGGCCTGCCTATCTATTTGCCTGTTGTCTGTGTGCTAGGCCTAGTAAGTCTGTGAGGTAGACCCGATAGGATCTTGGAATGAAGGAACACAGAGTGAGATTTTGTGATTAAAAAGAAAATTTAGAAATAGGCTAAATATCTGAAAATAGTCAGCTGTATAAACAAATTGTGTCACAAACATGCAATGACATGCTCCTGAAATGTGGTCATATTAACTATCATGAACAAATCTTCAAAATAATGTCTTAAGTCTCATGATACTACAGTATTCTATTTAAAGAAAACTTTTAAGATTACACAAGATTTAATACCATTAATTTATACATACATACAGAATAAAAGATGCAAACTATATGTGATTTAATCACATATAGTGACTTAGTGGTCACTTTTGGCAAAGGAGAACAAAGGATCAAGAAATGGCATACAAGCAGATTTGGTGTCAGACTTAGATGAAACACAGTGGGTCACGCAAGTGAAAAGATCTGAAAATAGGAGGGAGTCAGGTAAGAGAAGATAAAATTGTAAGGGGAAAAAGAGGGGAGATGGGATATGGGACAAAGGGGTGAAAATATTATAAATTCACTATATTCATGTATTCAACATTAAAAAGTAAATAAGTAATAAAGTTACAATCCCCCCCTAAAAAAGAAGAGCTGATGACACTTAGGTTACTGTGCGACTTCAATGAAGAGGCCAGATGCTAAGATTTATTGAAGCCAGGTAGTTTGTACATATGAGGCTCTGGGTTTTGGACGGAGAACATGTGTTTGGTTGGGCTGCTCTAACAAAATTCCATAGACTGGGCATCTTATTAACAAAAACCTATTCCTCACACTCTGGTGATTGGTAAGTCCACATACCAGTTACTCTTTCTGTTGCTGTGAGACAACACTCGAAGTCAAGCAATTTAAAGGGAGAAAAGGGAGGTTTACTCAGATTACAGTTCTAGAGGGGAGACACAGTCCACTATGGTAAAAAGGCAGGTGGAATGAAAATTCTACCTGGAGAAGCTGGAATTTGTTTAAGACATGTCCATCAGGGAGTCTGAGAGTTGCAAAACTGCCGAGTGGGAGAGCAGACTGACTCACTGAAGCAGGGCTAACCAACCTCAAAGCCCTCCCCATCCTCCAGCAAGGCTCCACCTCCTAAAGGTGCCATGACCTTCCCAAACAACTGAAGATTCAGACACATGAGCCTGTGGGGGGACAACTCACAATTAGACAATGACAGTCCAAAATCAGAGTACAGGGACATTTGGTGTCTGTGAGGGCTGCTGCCTCCCAGATAGAATTCTCATTCTGATCTCAGTGGAGGCAAGAATGGGGGCAAAGAACTGGAGACTGGTCTCAGGCCTCTCATTTAGAAAGTATTAATCCCATTTGTAGGGTCTCTGCCTCTGGAACTAGTCATCGACTCCTAATAGCATCATTGGAGGGGGTAGGACTTTAACATTGGAATTTGGGGAAACCTCAGCTCTTAGATTCCCCAAAGCAGAATCACAAAATGGTTTCAATAAATGAGAGAAGCAGTGATACCATGTCCAGTCCAGGAGCCAGAGGGATGCAGAATTGCTGAGGTACACAGGTGGGTGTGCCTGTGAATGTGCCTCTGTGTGTGTGTGTGTGTTTAGGTTTGAGGCTTTTTGGTAAGTTATATAAAAGAAACCTGCACAGGTTCATATAACCTGCACAGGTATATGAATATAAAAGATGGCTTTAATTTCTCTATTGAATGCTAAGAGGAAAGAACCCAAAGGGCAAGGGATATGGTAAAATTTAGAATAAGTATTTTTTGGTCATAGAAGAAGTTGATTAAAATTAAGAGGAAAAATGCAGTGGTCTTGAGTTGTGGAAACTGAGCTCGGCAAATGGTTGGATTCCAAGCACATGTAATACCTTAGAGTATGTCTACCACTTGCTGTCTACCTAGTTATGCATTTCATGCTGTCTCTACCTTTTTATGCATTTCAACAAATGCTCCTGCACACTTTTGCAGTGGTTTTAACGCTTGGTTCAAGCTTACGGAGGCAAGCAGATAATAGGGTCTGGCTTGGTAAGGAGATGTGTTGAAAGTGACCATTTATGGCATGAGGGACCCTCCACAGTCAGCCTTTCTAAGCCTCAACAACTTCCAAACTGCTTGTTCTGGGGACTAAATAAGATGCCATATGTTCAAGTTCCTTTGAGCGTCTAATTATATGTATTGAAGAGAACAAAATACATCTTTGCATGAAAAGAAAGAATTACAGTTAGTAAAAAGCAAATGCAATCAAGGGTAAGTCAGGAGCAGGGAATACATTGCTATCTACATTGATTTTAGTTATTTTGGTGTTAAGTGGCTTTTTGTGGGCGATGTTCAGTTTTCTATGTGTTCACTGTGGTGTCTCAGTGTGGTTCTGCTTTCTGATGTCTAGAGTACCAGGTATTTATAAACTGTACATCCAGAAGTTGTTAATACTGTTGGGATGCTCTGGGACATCTGTTTTGTGACTGGACGCACAGTCTCTAGAGCTACTTAGCCTCTTCTGGGAAAAATGAAAGTAACAACCGTTTCTGCCTTATGATCGGGTGGCTAGGAGGATTAAGTCATTTGATATTTACAAAACACATAGAAGGGAGATGGTCTCCTACAAGGTATGAAAAGTATTGCTCTAAAGATATATCTGCACTTTGGATGGGTCAACCTTTACATCAAGTGCTGCTCCTGCTATGTTTCTTCCCATGTTGCAACGCTGTTCAAACAGTCCGTGGGACTCTGTGCTGCTCTAACTCTGCCATTGTTTCCTCTCTTGTGTTTGTGATAGTAAAGTAGGATTAGCACAGCTATGCTGGGATGGGTCTCTGAAGGTCTTTGAAATTCCTGAAGGCCTTATCCTCACTGCTGGGATGTCCTGAAAGGAACACCCCTGCTGAGGAACTGACTCCAATCCTCCCAGAGATAAGATGACCAACTTCCCTATGTAAGGATTATGGAGATGAACTCTCCACATCCAGCAAACAATTTGATCTCTAGCCCCACATGGGCCCAGGAGCAACTGGGTTGGGCCCCAATGGGAGCTAACCAATGAGAAAAAGCCAGTTTCCCAGGCTTGCCTAAGTGTACAGATATGCCTGACTCTGGCAGCCATCTTCAGTCAGTTTCTAGCTCCATGCCTCATCATGCCTGTGGTCCATGAGTTCTCTAGGACACCCTAGCCCCTCATGATCCTCCATGTCGGGAGTCCATGAGTTCCAAACTTTCTCTCCTCTAATAAACTCTACCTTAATCCTATACACGAATTCTGGTTTCAATCTTTGATGTCTGAACACAAGAACCCTGCAATGTTGGGAAAGTTGTTCTGGCAACATTTGGCACTCGAACAGGGACCCTGTAATATTTGGTAACCCAAAAGGGATATTTGACGAGCAAAGGAAAAACTATTTCTATCACAATAGAGGCAATGGCATAGGTCACATATTCTGTTGTGACTTATTACGAGTGCTAGTGTCTGTCTTTTGTGGAAGAGGAGGGAAGCCACAGCTCTCTCCCTGAGAATTATTCTGACTGTACATAATGATTCATGATAACTGGTTTAAGTTGACCTATATTCTTGTTGATTATATGTATTTTCTAAATCTGTAATGATTATAATAATTACATAAGAGCTAGGAAGGAGAAACTAAAGAGGACCATTATTAGGCTAGCTAGCCATCAACATCATATCCTCATTGGCAAAATTTCCATACATTACACCCAGCCTTTGATCTTGATTGCTGTAAGCACATTTGTCTGGGCTTTGTGGTGAAACACTGTTGAAAGTGTTACAATGCACACTTCTTTCTCCTCCCTCATTCTCAAAGGAAAAGAGTGGATCTGTTGTGAACAGTCAAAAGTCCTCCACTATCTGAGGTCTCCAGAGGGGACAAAGAAGCCAACAGGCCTTATCTTGACCTAGTAATCGATAGTGAGCACTCTAAACCACAATGGCTCCTTTTTGCCAAACTAATGATTTTAGTTGAAAGACTATCTGTAAACTGTGACCCATAGCCTCAAAGGTCAGCAGAGGGGTTAGGGGCTTTTGGTTAACAACTTCTAGAGATGTTCCCAAAATGTCTCAGACCTAAGGCTAAGGCAGGATTAGAGCAGCTATGTTGGGATGGGTCTCAAGGGTCTTTGAAAGTCTTTGGAATTCCCAAAGGCCATTCCCCACTGCTGGAATCACCCTGAAGGAACACCCCTGCTGAGGAACTGACTCCAATCCTCTCACAGATAAGATGGCCAACTTCTTTGAATTATGAAGATGAGCTCTCCATATCCAACAAACAACTAGATCTCTAGCCCCACTGGGGCCTAAGAGCAATTGAGTTGGGCCCCTGTGGGAGTTAATCAATGAGAAAAAGCCAGTTTCTCGGGCTTGCCTAGGTGTATAAATATGTCTGACCCTGGCATCCATCTTCAGCACCCTAGCCTCCCATGGCACTTGGGAGTGCCATGAATTCTTTCTAGCTCCTTGCCTCTCATGGATTTCATGAGTTTTCTGGCGTCTGCCCCTCATGGCACTCTAGTGCCATGAGCCTGTTTCTTGTTCCTTGCTGCTCATGCGTTCCATGCCTGGATTCCACGAGTTCTCTCAGGCACCCTAGCCCTTCCTGGCACTCTAGTGCCATGAGTTCTTTTCCAGCTATCTACTTCTCATGAGTTCTCCAGGGCGCCCTAGCCCTTAGCCTTCCTCTCCTCTAAGAAACTCTACCTTAACCCTCTACACGTGTTCTTGATGCAGGGACTGTCTTTTGGCTGTCCAATCTGAGTTGCCAAATGATACAAGGAAGGAAACCCAAAGATGCAGAGTTCTTGTATTTCATAGTCAAAGACTGAAATCAGAACATGTGTAGAGGATTAAGACAGAGTTTATTAGAGGAGAGAAAGGTTGGAACTCATGGACTCCAGATGTGGAGTGCCATGAGGGACTAGGGCACCCTGAAAAACTCATGAGAAGTGGATAGCTGGAAAAGAACTCTTGGCACTAGAGTGCCATGAGGGCTAGGGCTCCAGAAATGGCTACCAGGGCCAGGCATATTTATACACCTGGGCAAGCCCGAGAAACTGGCTTTTTCTCATTGGTTAACTCTCATTGGGGCCCAACCCAGTTGCTCTTGGGCCCAGGTGGGCTAGAGGTCAAGTTGTTTGTTGGATATAGAGAGCTCATCTACATAATCCCTTCAAAGGGAAGATGGCCATCTGATCTCTGGGTGTATTGGAGTCAATTCCTCAGCAGGGGTGTTTCTTCAGGGTGATTCCAGCAGTGGAGGTGGGGGGCGGTTCAAGAATTCCCAAGACCTTCAAAGATCTTGAGAGACCCATCACAGCATAGCTGCTCTAATCCTGCCTCATTCTGGTTTCAATCTTCGACTCTGGAACACAAGAACGCTGCAACATTGGGACGGTCATTCCTGTTAAAAGGCTATGTGGGGCCCTTTTGCACCCCACCCCGCTCCGCCGGTCGGGACGCGTGCACGCGCGCGGTCCAGCCAGGCCTCAACCCCGCGCCCTAGCTGGTGAGTCCCCGCCCCGCGCACCACCCACCAGGACCCCAGGTCGGCCCACAGGGACCCTGCTCCGACTCCCACCATCCAGCCGGAGCCGCGCACACGGGGCCGAGGGACGAGGAGGACCTCCCCCTGCGCCCGGCCCCGCCCCAGCTGCCCTCGGGTTAAATAGCTCCACACCGTCACCCCCATCCCCCCTTTGCACCCCACTCCGCTCCACCAGTCGGGACACGCGCATGCGGTCCAGCCGGGCCTCATCCCGCGCCCTAGGTAAGTCCCCGTTCGGCCCCGCCCACCAGTACCCCAGGCCAAATAATTCAGTTTAGTGAAATTGAGAGATCTTAAGAGTTAAAATGACAATGCCAAAGTCAAAGTGCAAATCCATGAGAAGCAACAATCAAGTAAACAAATTTCCCACTGAAGAAATTAATCCCATAATGTTAGACTCCAACAAGAACAAACCCACGGAAAAAGGCCAAGAAAGCCCCACCCAGGATAAAGACTTTCAAAATATGATCATTACCATGTTCAATACTATGAAAGAGGAAATCAGGGAGGAATTACATAATCAAATCAATCGCTTTGAAGAGGAACACAACAGACATCTGGAGGAGTTGAGAAAAACAGTGCAAGAAACAAAAAGCGGCATAGAGCAGTTAAAACAAACTTCAAGCAGAGTTTAAACCTGAGCTAAAAGACAAGTTATCTTCAACCCAGAACGCCACAGGGAGTCTTATCAACAGAACTAACGAAGCAGAAAACAGAATTTCAGACCTTGAAGATAAAGTGGGAGTACTAACCAGCTCAATGTAAGAGGTTGTTAAAGCCAAAAAGATACATGAGAGAAATATCCAAGAGATATGGGACACCCTGAAAAAGCCTAACATGCGTATTCATGGAATACCAGAGCAAGAATCTCAAAATACCACCCCTGAGGAAATTTTTCAAATGATCATCAAGGAAAACTTTCCTCATCTAAAAAAAGAGAGGCCCATCCATATACAAGAGGCATTCCGCACCCCAAACAGATACGACCAAAATAGAAGCACGCCACGGCAAATAATAGTTAAAACACTCCACATTCAAGATAAAGAACTGGTGCTGAGAGCTTCAAGGGAGAAAAAACAAATCACTTTTAAAGGTAAACCTATTAAAATAACAAATGACTTCTCAGTCGAAACAGTAAAAGCAAGAAGAGCTTGGAGAGACATACTTCAAGTATTGAATGAGCAAAAATGTCAACCCAGGCTGATTTACCCTGCAAAACTATCAGTCATGATTGAGGGAGAAAGAAAAATTTTCCAGCACAAAGACAACTTTAAGGGATACATGGCCACCAAACCAGGCCTTCAAAAACTGCTGGAAATGATACTCAAGCGTGAAGAAAAAAACAGGCATATCCAGGAGAACAGAAGGCAAGTATAACATCATTAAAAACGAAGCAATATACTTATAAAAGCTACTAAACATAATAAATGTCTGGAATTAACAATAGTTTCTCCATTATAACACTAAATGTTAATGGACTTAATTCACCGATCAAGAGACACGGATTACAAACTTGGATTAAAAATCACAATCCATCAATCTGCTTCCTGCAGGAAACCCATCTCACCACAAAAGATAGACATGCTCTAAAAATAAAAGGCTGGTCAACAATTCTACAAGCAAATGGAAGCAGAAAACAGGCAGGGGTAGCCATTATGCTATCAGACAAAGTGGGCTTCAAACCAAAGAAAATTATAAGAGACACGGATGGATACTACATTTTAGTCACAGGTACAATTCACCAGGAAGACTTCACAATACTGAACATATATGCACCCAATACAGGCCCCTCCACATTCATTAAGAAAACCCTACAGCGTCTAAAGCAAGAAATCAACCCCCAAATGATAATTCTTGGGGACTTCAACACCGCCCTCTCAACATGGGATAGATCAACAGGTCAAAAGCTTAACAGAGACACTTTGGAACTTAATCAAACCCTGAAAGAAATGGACCTTACAGATCTCTATCGAACTTTTCACCCACGCACCAAAGAATACACATTTTTCTCATCAGCACACGGAACTTTCTCCAAAATAGATCACATATTGGGCCACAAAATGAATCTACACATATACAAGAAAGTTGAAATTCTAACCTGTGCCCTATCAGACCATCACGGCCTAAAGCTGGACATTCACAACACATCAAACAAGAGAAAATACACTAACTCCTAGAAACTTAACACTATGATGCTGAATGAGAACTGGATTCAGGAAGAAATTAAAAAGGAAATTCAAGATTTCCTGAAAGTGAATGATAACGAAAATACAACTTACCAAAATCTCTGGGACACAATGAAAGCTGTTCTAAGAGGTAAGTTCATAGCTCTTAATGCCTACGTCAAAAAAATGGAAACATCAGAAATAAACAACTTAACAATGCAGCTTAAAGCTTTAGAGAAACTAGAGCAATCTGATCCCAAAAGTAGTAGAAGAGAGGAGATTAGCAAAATAAGGGGAGAAATATCTGAAATCGAGATTAAGAAAACGATAGAAAAAATCAACCAGTCAAAAAGACTGGTTCTTTGAAAAAATCAATAAGATTGATACACCCCTAGCTAAACTAACCAAAAGCAAGAGAGAGAAAACCCAAATTAACAAAATTAGAAATGAACATGGAGTTATCACTACTGATACCCAAGAAATCCAGAGAATTATAACATCATATTTCAAAAACTTATACTCTGTGAAGTTTGACAACACAAAAGAGATGGATGAATTTCTAAGTAAACACAACTTACCTAAATTGAATCAGGAAGTTGTGAATTATTTAAATAGTCCTATAACATATAAGGAAATTGAGGAAGTAATCTCGAATCTTCCCACCAAAAAATGTCCTGGACCAGATGGATTCAGCACAGAGTTCTACCAGACATTTAAGGAGTTAATAACACCAATACTCCTTAAACTGTTCCATCAAATAGCAAAGGAAGGAACACTACCAAATTCCTTCTATGAAGCTAATATCGTTTTAATCCCAAAACCTAATAAAGATTCACTTAAAAAAGAAAACTATAGGCCGATCTCTGTGATGAACACAGATGCAAAGATTCTCAACAAAGTCTTAGCAAATCAGATTAGTGGCATGGGGCTGTTTTCTCCACTAGATGATGAATTTATTTATTTTTTTATTTATGATGATGATGATGGGTGTACAAGTATGCGTACAAGGGTGCTTGAACGTGTGCGCATGTAGAGGCTGAAGGGTGACATTAGGAATCACCTTGGGTTGCTCTTCCACCTTATTGCTTTGCTCTGGGGTCTCCAGGCTCTGTCTTCCAGGACCTTCCAAGCTATAGCCATATCTGCCAGGCATTTTTTTTTTTACATGGGATTTGCTTTAATCCCTGAGCCATCTCCCCAACTCCTACATTTATTTAAAATAACAAGGCCTGGGGATGCTAGCTGGTTATCCTGACAGCATCAGGGAGACGCTTGCCCGTGGAGGCAGTGTCATAGTTAAGCACAGGTGTCAATTTGACTGTTGGGGGTTTGAGCCCAGGGCACAGTTGTAGAGAGTTGATGGTTGAGTTAAGCCCAGAGCAAACCTGAAGGAGATTGTCTAGCTGATGGGAAAGACCCAGCCCATGGTGGGTGGGATTAGGCTCTGGATAAATCACAGAGAGCTGGTTGAGAAAGTGGACATCCTTCTGTATACTTGGCCAGACATGCTGGTCTGGTAAATAAGGATTGTCCATCTCTCAGCCATTATGAAGTGTGGCCAGTTCCCTCAGCCCTGGTGTTGGTGCATGCTCTCCTGTCAAGCTGGACTAAGAACTGTAACCAGAAATCATAAGAGAATAAACCCCTTGTTCCCTTAAGCTATTTGATGGTCATTTATCAGCAACCATGCAGGCTGACTGCAACAAGCAGGCATGGAGGTCTGCAAGCAGCCACATGGCAAAGGAATTAGAGTCTTCAGAGAAGCAGTGGAAAGGGCCTGGATATCAGAAAAAGCATGTGTATACTTTAGCAACAGAACCACAGAACAGAAAGGAAAGGAAAGTTTTACTCTCTGAGCTTAAGAGTGCATATCTAGAGGGTAGCTCCCGTTAAAATTTTGCTGGTGAGGGGCTGAGAGAAGGGACTTTTAGAAAGAAGGATCTGGCTCCTCCCCTCTATTTATCATATCTCCAGTTGCATGAGAGTCCAATGGATGTGACAAAGAAAAATTTTGTTAGGTAGCTTAAAATTGGATTTTTAATTAGCTAGATTCTTTTAGGCAGTTATAAAGTAGAAAGTCTGCTGGTACCGTTTTTTTAAAGGTCTCTCTATACAGAAGTGGACACCAATCCCCAACTGAGATAAGGTCCCAACTTCCCCCAATCCTTTATTTATGAAGGGCTATAGATATGAACTTCATAAATGCACATAGAGAGGTATTTCTCAAATGCAAATGAACTAAATTCTTCTGCTCAGCAAGAGGTGTGGCTCAGTTGAGCTGGGCAACATAATATAACCAGTCAGGTTCACAGAAACTAAAACTCATCAATGAGGAAAAACCTCTTTTCCTAAACTTCCTCAAATTTACAAATACCCCTGACCCTGCCAGCCATCCTTGGCTCCCTTATTTCTCAGGGACCCCCTGTCCGGGGTCCATGTGTTCCTTTCATCTCTCTTGTCCCTCACTGACTTTGTTGGTGACTTCCATTCTTTCTCTCCTCTAATAAACTCTACTTTAATCCTCTACATGTGTTCTAGTTTCAATCTGTGAGTCCCAAACACAGGAGCCCGGACATAAAACCCCAACAACGGATGGAGTATGGATTTCTGGCCTGGCCAATCGACAGATCCAAGTGAATTCGTTTCAGGCTGACCAGTTATTTTCAAAGCCAAATTCTTGGGTCGCCCATACCCTCTGCCCTTGCAACATGAGCATAAAAATGGTTCCCGTGGCAAGAGTGGCTGTGAGAATTAAATTAAACTGTGAACTTAAGGCTTTTATTTATTTTTTTAACATAATGACTGACATTGAGTATTTAATAGGACTCAACATCAGCAAAGAACAACTTTGGAGGAGCAAAAGTTGACTAGATTTTCTGGTTCAGGTCTCCAGAGCAGCGTTGGCTGGATACATCAACTACACCCCACCATTTTGGAAAAAGCAGTTCCCTTCCTCTACCTCTTCCCACGCTAGCTCTTCAGGTAGCCAAAGCCTTTCTATTCCTTAGCCCCCAGGAGTAGTATTTTTTCAGCACTACCGTTTAACAAAGGTGATGGTTTAGAAGTCTGCTGTTTTGACTAGTCTTGAGTGTTTGTCCGCGCACTGTCTTCAGTCCCTCTCTGCGATGCTGGGATGCCAGATTTGCCTGTTGTGTTACCAGGCAGAGTGCTGCTTCTTGTGTTGCTAGCCTTCTTGTAAAGTAAACACCAGAAAGCTCAGGATATTTATTGGCTTTATTTGAAAGTAGTAGGAAAAAGTGAACTTTTAAAAACTAAAAATAAAGCTCAGCCATTGAATCCATTTAGACTGAACATTGTGGCCAGCAACAGCTCGTTGAAAGTCAGTTTCAAATGCAATACTTTCAAAGAACCTTTTCATGTATTTTCCGAGGCCCCTGTGAAAGAGTTTCTTTCTTAATATTGCTGTTAAGGCGGGCTTCTGTAAACTGAAACTAATTTGAAGGCAAGCATATATTTTAAAGAAATAGAGACCTCCTAATCCACAACTGTTTATTGAGCTGGAGTAATCAAATAGATTTTCCCATCTAGACATATCAACGTTTCTCATTTCTTAAAAGAAATAAACATTTGAAAGTTCTGACATCCCATTCAGGAAATCGGTGAACAGATTCCATATGGTGTGCCAGTACGTTCGGCCAATCATTAAACTTTTAGGTGATTGGGCCACAAGTCCACAAGTGACATTTGTATGCCTTAGTCTTTATTTTCCCCATTTCTTCCCTCCTTTCCCTCTTTCCCTCCTTCCCTCTCTCCTCTCTTTCTTCCTCCTTCCTCCCTTTCTTCCTTCCTCCCTCCCTTCTTTCTTTGTCCCTGCCTCCCTGCCTCCCTCCCTCCTTCCCTCCTTTCTTTCTTTCTTTCTTTCTTTCTTTCTTTCTTTCTTTCTTTCTTTCTTTCTTTCTTTCTTTCTTTCTTTCTTTCTTTCTTTCTTTCTTTCTTTCTTTCTTTCTTTCTTTCTTTCTTTCTCTCTCTTCTCTCTCCTTCTCTTCCTTCCTTCCTCCTTCCTTCCTTCTTTCTTTCTTTCTTTCTTTCTTTCTTTCTTTCTTCCTTTCTTTTTCTTTTTGTTTTTCTTGCTTTCATGATTGGGATTAAATCCAGGCATGTTCTTTCTCCTTGGCCTCTATGTCTTTTTAAATATCCAAGTCATCTGTGATTACAGGTAGTGTAGCAGTTTGTGTAATATTAGCCACAAAGGGCACTTTGCTTATTTTTCTTTTGAAATCTAAGTTAGGCAGTTTAGAGCAGCCATGCTGGTCTTTGAAGTTCCAAAGTTCATCCCCCAAGGCTGAGATGACCGTGAAGAAGCAAATCCTACTCATCTGAAGGAACTGATTTTAATGTTCCACAGAAATATGGTAATTAGCTTTCCCCAACCATCTATTTATGGAAGGACATGGAGATGAGCTCTTCTTTGAAGATAAGCTTAAGTTCCTCAAAAGGAACAGTTTGACCAAGAGGTCGGCCACAAGATCAATGAGACGTAGGGGAACAAAAGGTCCAATCAGATTTGCAGAAACTGGAGCTAACCAATGAAGAAAAGCCACTTTTCCCAGATGTGCCTAACCCTATAAATGCCCCTAACCCTGGCAGCCATCTTTGGCTCTTGCCTCTTGCAGATACCAAATCTGTGAATTCTGTTCTCTCCTTTTATAAACTCTGCCTCTTTTTTTTTTTCCCACTCATACAAATTTATCAAGTACCCTGGTCCCCTGCCTCCACCCCTCCCTGGATCCCTTTGCACCCTCCCCCCTTTTCCCCTTCCTTCACCCCCCCTTTCACCCCATGCCCCACTCTCCCCACCCCCCAATTCCTGGAGCATCCTTTAGTGTGAATGTCAAACTTCTCTCTGCATCCTCCACTCTAATGAGGTGTAAGGACTCAGTAGCATTGCCTAGAGGCCTTTCTTGTGTTACTCTTCAGTATGGGAACACTATTATGATTGTTAATCCCTTGCTTCTAAGGATCCTAGTGCCTGTGATCTATGCTAGATTATGGGGGATCATTGATATGTCAGTCATTGCACAGGTCATGCAAAGTTCTATTATGGTTAATTCAGCCCTAACTTGTGTGGAGTATCTTACGTACTGTTACTTTTCCCCATCTTTAGGCTCTTACAATCTTACTGCCCCCTCTTCCATAAATTTCCCTGAGCTTTAGGATGAGGGGAGATTTGGCTGGTCTGGTTCCAGGTGATTAATGTATGGTCTCTGATGTTCTGAATTGTGGTTTGTTGTTATTTTCAGTTTTGCTGTTCCTGCACTGCCCTTGGCCCCATCCTGATTGGTATTGGATGTCACCTCCTAGCCAGAGATAAAAGCCTGTTAAAATAGAGTCTTACTATAAGAGTAGATTCAAAGGTAGATGGAATAAGAGTAGGAGACTGCAGTGAGGGGGGTCAGTCTCCCATTTGCAGGATGGTTACCATCTGTCTTCCAGATTCTATGCTCTCCCTGACTGGTGAGATAAACCTCCTCAGTTGCAAGTGACCAGGAAGGAAAGTGAGTGAACTTTACTAGATGTCTACTTACTTGCAATACTTGATGGTTACCTATTTTCTCTGCTGTAAGATGATTCTGTCTCCCCTTGTTTCTGGGGCACCCTCCTTCCCCTTCCCTCCTGTTTATAATCTTTGCAATTACTATAAGTATTAGAGAGATTTGTGTTTGAATATATCACTAAGTGGATTTGGTACTAGGATCCACCTATTAGGGAATACATACAATGCATAATTTTCTTTGTCTGGGATACTTCATTCAATAGATTTTTTTAAATTCCATCCATTTCCTGGCAAATTTCATTAATTCATCTTTTTTGATGGCTGGGTAGTATTCCATGGTATAAATGTACCACATTTTCCTTATCCACTCATCAACTGTTGGGCATTTGGGTTGATTCCATGACTTTGCTATTGTAAATAGTGCTGCTATGAACATGGTCGTGCTTGTGCCATTGCGATGAATTTTTGCTTTATGGGGGATTATTCCCAAAAGTGAAAATAGCAGGGTCATATGGCATTTCCATCTTTAACTTTTTAAAAATCACCAGATTTGATAGCCAGAGTGGTTGTATAAGCCTGCATTCCCACCAGCAATGTAGGAGAGTTCCCTTCTTGCTACATCCTCTCCAGCATTTAGTGTTGTTTGTATTGTGGATTTTTGCCATCCTGACTGGGGTGAGATGATATCTCAGAGAGGTTTTGATTTGCATTTCCCTGATGGCTAAGGAAGTGGAAGCATTTTTAAGATATTTGTTCATTACATTTCAGTTTTGTCACTGATAAAGTTTCTTTTGAGTTCCTAGACCCATTTTTTAATTGGGCCATTTATTTCCTTGGTGTTTAGTTTTCTAAGTTCTTTGTGCACTCTGGATAATAGAGCTCTATCAGATATGTGGTTAGTGAAAATTTTCTCCCATTCTGTGGGCTGCCTTGTTGTTCGGGTTACAATCTCTTTATCTGAACAGAAGCTCTTTAATTTCATAAGATCCCATTTGTTGAGTGTTAGTTGTAGTGACTGTGCTATTGGATTTCTGTTTAGGAACTGTTGGCCTAGTCCAATCAGCTTGAGGGAGTTCCCTACCCTTTCAACTAGGGTTTTTATAGTCTCTGGCCTTGTCGAAGTCCTTGATCCCTTTGGAATTAATTCTTGTACATGGTGACAAGTATGGGTCCAGTTTTAATCTTCTGCATGTGAACATCCAGTTTTGCCAGCACCATTTGTTGAAAATACTATTCTTTTTCCATTGGATTTTTTGGGCCCCTTTGTCAAAGATCAAATGGCTCTAAATGTGTGGGCATATATCTGGGTCTTCAACGCTTATCCATTGATCTATGTGTCTATTTTGGAGCCAGTACCCAGCTGTTTTTATTACTATGGATTTGTAGTGTAGACTAAGGTTTGGTATGGTGATACCTCCAGTAGTGTTTTTGTTAGTCAGGATTGTGTTTGCTATCCTGGGTCTTTCGTGCTTCCATATGAATTCTGAGATTGTTTGGTCAATGTCTATAAAGAATTGCTTGGGGATTTTGATTGGTATAGCATTGAATCTGTATATTGCCTTTGGTAGGATGGTCATTTTTATGATATTGATTCTGCCATTCCAGGAACATGGGAGGTCTTTCCACCTTTCTAGTGTCTTCTATAATTTCTTTCTTTAGGGTTTTAAAGTTTCATTGTAAAGGTCTCTTACTTCCTTGGTTAGGTTTATACCAAGGTATTTCATTTTTTTAGGGGCTATAGTAAAAGGGATCGTTTCTCTTAGGGCTTTTTCACTTCTTTCATCTTGGGCATAGAGAAAGTCCACTGATTTTTGTACATTTATTTTGTGTCCTGCCACCCTGCTGAACTTCTGTATTCATTTCAGGAGTTTCCTGGTGGAGTTTTGGGTTCACTCAGGTATACCATCATGTCATCTGCAAATAGAGATAACTTGACTTCTTCCTTGCCGATTTGAATCCCTTTTATCTCCCTTTTTTGTCTTATGGCTCCGGCTAAGACTTCTAGTACAATATTGAATAGAAGTGGTTGGGGGCTGGAAAGATGGCTCAGGGGTTAAGCCTCTGCCTTGTAGGCAGGAGGTCCTGAGTTGGGATCCTAGACCCCACTTATAGGCACCTGGTGGAAGCGGGGGCGGCCTGTGTTTCTGGCCCTGGTAGGGCGAAGCCTGTGAATCCCAGGGCAGAGTAAACAAGGAGGAGTTGGAGGTGGTCCATGGTGGTTCCTGAATTTGCCTGTGGTTCTACACACACACACACACACACACACACATACACACACACACACACACACATGCACAATTGAAAAAAAAATGAATAGAAGTGGTGAGAATAGACAGCCTTGTCTAGTTCCTGATTGAAGCGGGAATGCTTTAAATTTTTCCCCATTGAGTATAATCCTTGCTGTTGAGTTGTTGTATATAGCTTTTATTATGTCAATAAAGGTTCCTTCCGTTCCAACTGTCTCTAGGGTCTTTTTAAATTTTTTTTTATTATTTATTCAATTGTGTGTGTGTGTGTGTGTGTGTAGAACCACAGATATTAGCTTCATAGAAAGAATTTGATAGTGGTCCTTCCTTCGCTATTTGATGAAACAGATTAAGGAGTATTGGTGTTAGTTGTTCCTTAAATGTCTGGTAGAATTCTGTGCTGAATCTATCTGGTCCAGGACATTTTAAGATTACTTCATGAATTTCCTCATGTGTTATAGGACTATTTAAATAATTCAAAACTTCCTGATTCAATTTAGGTAAGTTGTGTTCACTTGAATTCATCCATTTCTTTTGTGTTGTCAAATTTCACCGAGTATAAGTTTTTGAAATATGACCTTGTAATTCTCTGAATTTCTTGGGTATCAGTAGTGATAACTCCATTTTCATTTCTAATTTTGTTAATTTGGGTTTTCTCTTTCTCATTTTTGGTTAATTTATCTAGGGTTGTATCAATCTTATTGATTTTTTTCAAAGAACCAGTTTTTTGATTGTTTGATTCTCTGTATCATTTTCCTTATTTCAATTTCTGATATTTCTCCCCTGATTTTGCTAATATCATGTCTTCTACTGCTTTTGGGATCAGATTGCTCTTGTGTCTCTAAAGCTTTAAGCTGCATTGTTAAGCCATTTATTTGTGATGTTTCTATTTTTTTGATATAGGCATTAAGGGCTATGAACTTACCTCTTAGGACAGCTTTCATTGTGTCTCAAAGATTTTGATAAGTTGTATTTTCATTATCATTCACTTCCAGGAAATCTTGAATTTCCATTATGATTTCTTCCTGAATCCAATTCTCATTCATCATCATAGTGTTTAGTTTCCAGGAGTTAGTGTATTTTCTGCTGTTTGTTGTGTTGTGAATGTCAAGCTTTAGACCATGGTGGTCTGATAGGATACAGACTAGAATTTCAACTTTCCTGTATATGTGGAGATTCATTTTGTGGCCCAATATGTGGTCTGTTTTGGAGATAATTCCATGGGCTGCTGAGAAAAAAGGTGTATTCTTTAGTGCATGTATGAAAAGTTCAATAGAGATCTATAAGGACCATTTCACTAAGGATTTGGTAAGTTCCAATGTGTCTCTGTTAAGTTTTTGACCTGTTGTATTGAAATCCCCAAGAATTATTGTTTTGGGGTTGATTTCTTGCTTTAGCTGCTGTAACATTTGCTTAATGAATGTGGAGGAGCCCATATTAGGTGCATATATGTTCAGTATTGTGAAGTCTTCCTGGTGAATTGTACCTGTTACTAAAATGTAGTATCCATTTGTGTCTCTTATGTTTTTATTGGTTTGAAGTCCACTTTGTCCGATAGCATAATAGCTATCCCTGCCTGTTTCTTGGTTCCATTAGCTTTCAGAATTTTTGACCAGCCTTTTATTTGTGGTGAAATGAGTTTCTTGAGGGCAGCAGATTGATGGGTTGTGATTTCTAATCCAAGTTTGTAATCCATGTCTAAAAATATGGAACACTTCACCAATTTGCGTGTCATCCTTATGCAGGAGTCATTCTAATTTTCTCTGTATTGTTCTAATTTTAGTATATGTGCTGTCAAAGTGAGCACAAACTCTGCCTTAATTCATGTTCTGTATTTCAATATCCAGCTCCCCAGCACAAGAACCTAGACATAAAACCTCACTGAACTCACATCACTAAGACCTTAACTATATCAAACTATTATAAACAATGAGAATCCACTGAAAGGCGGAGGGAAGTCAGGCTGTCCGACCTGAAGAAAGTCTTCCGGTGGCTTCACATACTTTGGGGAGAGATGTTAAGTGTTTGCCCGATTCGTGTGTCATGTATTTGCATGCTTCATGTGTGGTCTGTTTGCTGGCTTTATGTGCCCTTAAGAAGCCAAATGTATTCCAGCGGGATTATGCACCACGGGAGTCCCTGACTCAGATGCTCAGTAGAGGCTCAGCCTTTCCTGTCCTGCCCCATCCAGCAGCACCCTGTCTGTCATGGATGCTGTGATTAGAGTTTCCTGAATCCTTCTGTGCAAACACCTGGGCTTTTCTTTTCCTTTACTATTCTGGGACAGACTGACGATTTCAGAACAGGGCCATGCTGGGAAGGTGTTCGAAGGACATGCCCCACTGCTGGGATTCTTTTGAAGGAACACGCCCTACTAATCTGGAGGAACTGGGGCTGGAGAGTTGGTTCAGGGGTTAAAACTGCCTTGAGAACAGAAGATCCTGAGTTCAGATCACAGGTCTCGTGTAAAACTGCCAGGAGGAAATTTTCCCCAACTTCCTGTTTATGAAAGGATATGGAGATGAGCACTCCATTGTAGATAAGCTTGACCAAGTCCACTGGGCTGGGCCCCAATATGAACAGACAAATGAGATGTAGGGGACCAAAAGTTCCAATCAGGTTTGCAGAAACTGTAGTTAACCAATAAGGAAAAGTCACCCCCCCACACACACTTTTTCCCTTGCCTGCCTAATGCTATAAATAACCCTGAACCTGCCGGCCATCTTCGGCTTCCTTGTCCCTCATGGACTCCGTGCCTGTGAGTTCAGTTCTTTCTCTCCTCTAATAAAATCTGCCCTAATCTTCTACAATGTGTTCTGATCTTAGTATCCTACTTCCGAACACAAGAAACTGGGCATAAAAAACCCAAAAAATCAACATCCACTCAGCATCTTTGTGGCTTCCTCAGTTAGCAACATCCATTTCAACTATTGTTCAGACTGACCTCAGTTTTCCAGCTGAGGAGATATGCAGGTCATGGTGGCCTTTGTACCCTCCCGGAATATTTCTCACATACAGACCAAAGTCCCTTTCCCTAGTGTGCTCACTGTACCATGATGCTACATGAGGTCAGCAGAGACTCCTATGTGCTTTACAGAACATAGATCAAAGACCTGCTTTTGATCAGTCTGTTGGGAAGATGTTGACTTTGTTAGACTTTATTAGAGCCCTATGCATATCAAGTGTGGCCTGATAATAACAAGTACTACCTTTATGTAGAGCTGCCAGCAAAGAGCAGTGAGTTATTTCTCATGAGGGTGGGATTCCTTTCTCCCATCAAAAAACATATACTGAGTGCCAGGCACATGGTAGACTCCAGTAAGTTCTGAATGAATAAATGCTTCATTCATTCCACGGACTTCTGTTCCCCCCTTGACTGATTTAACTGGCATTTTAAAGCCCAGCTACATGGTATGCTTAGTACATGCAGCCGTTCCCTGCCCCTAGGTAGATGCAACTCAGCTCATTTCAAAAATAATAAGACACTGTGGGAGTGGAGACAGGAAGATCCCCACAATCAAGGGACAGTCAGTGTAACCACTGAGTTTCAGGTTCAACTAGAGATCCTGGCTCCAAATTAAAGTACAGAGCAATAGAACAGGATACCCAATGGCAAGCTCTGGCCACACCCACACCCACATTCAACAAAAGCATGCCAAACACATATCCTGGAACATAAATATGCTGGGTTGCAAAAGTAGTAAGAGATGGGTCAAAATCTTTCAAGCTCTTTCTCTGGTGATCCCCATTTTGATTTATGGTGACCAATCAGCCCAGGATACTGCTATGTTCCCTCGCAATATTGCACACCTTACTCGTTTATAGATTCTGCCAATGTTTACTCTGCTGTTCTGCGTCTAAAGTCCACTTGTCTTGAGAGAAAATTGAAAAACAAGTCGAACATTGTCTTGGCCCTGCTTCCTACCTGCCATCTGCCAAGATCCCATCAATCCTTCCCACAAACATTGAATACTGTGAACTGAAGCTCACTTGTTTCTGTTGGTGTTCATGGATGTCGTTAAACCATCATGATTTTCTAGAAGCTCACCGAACTGCTGAATGGTCTTAGGGGGAATCTGGAAGAACTGCTGAGCCTTTCCTTTTCTGTGTAATAGCTAGGGTACCAAGGAGAGCAGTTGGTTTTAGTATTCAAAGTATATTGATTTATAGAAACTTGCTTGAAACATGTACAATATCACATGCTTAAGCCATTTTATGTAAAATATGGTATTGTCATTTGGGCTTGTAACCTCAGGACTCAGGCAGTGAGGCAGTGCATTTAAGCTTTAGATTAGCTTGGAATACATAATAAGAACCTGCTTCAAAGAAATATTTCACAGATGTAATATTTACATCTACAGAACTTGCCACTCACTGGCTTCATTTATAATTCTCATGGGACACTGTGGTTCATATTTTCTTTTTTTAAACTTTGTGTGTGTGTGTGTTTGTGCGTATGCGCGTGTGTGTGTTCCTGTGGAGGACCAAAGGTAACTTTGGGAATCATCCTGGATTGCTTCTACCTCCTTTTTGTTTTGCTCCGGGATTTCTCAGGCTCCGCCCACTAGGGCCAGAAGTGTAGGCCACCCCCATTTCTGCCTGGTGTTTTTAAAATGGGACCTGGGATATTAACTCAGGACCTTCTGCTTGTGAGACAGAGTATTAACCCCTGAGCCACCTCTCCAATCCCTGTTATTCATATTTTCATGCTTGGGGAAAACAAGACTTCAGAATGTGGAGTAGCATACCCTGGCTTCCTGGTTGGAAATCCAGAGTCTGTATTCAGTCTACATATGTTCACTCTATGACTTACCCTGAAGACATTTGTTATTTATTGAAAACTAGTGCTGTTCATACCTCCCTCTGAAGAGCAAGGATAAACGTGTTCCCTTTGCTGCATGAAGGATCCAGTGCAGCTTGGGATAATACATAATATACCCTATGTGTCAATGTCTTTGTCTGCAAAATGGCATTAGGATAGAATATTTCAAAGACTTTTATGGATATATTTGCAAATATTACATACCTGGCCCTGTGTAGCTGAGAATGACCTTGACCTTCAGATACTCCTGGTTTTGCTTTCTGGGTTAGCACTGAGGATTACAGGTATGCTATGTACCACCACACCCAGATTTTAGGGGGTGCTGGGGAAGAACCCAGAACTTTGTACAAGCTCGGCAGACATTCCACCAGCAGTGCTACATATGCAGCCCCCAAGCATAATTTCCTTTAAGATTTTACCAATTTAAGATTGGTACCAAGTCCCAGAGCAAGGATATTGTGGGAGAAAATGATGGGATGATCTTGTGGCAAAAGTCCTGAGGAGTTCCGGTTTTGAGATGTAATCACCTGGGGTTGGGAGCTGGCTCAGTGGGTCATGTGCCCTCTTTTTGTAAGCATGAAGATCTGAGTGCAGATTCCCAGCAGTCGCACAAAAGCTGGGCACAGCAGCATGTGCCCATAACCCCAGCGCTGAAAAGTGGATCCTGGAATCAGCTACTGTAGCCAACTGCTCAACTCCAGATTCAGCGAGAGACTTATCTCAAAAATAATAAAATAAAATAAGGAGGAGAAACAATTGAGGAAGACATCTCAAAGTCAGTTTCTGATCTCTATACATGTACAGTTGAGCATGTCATACACACACACACACACACACACACACACACACAAATAAATAATAAATAAAAATAAAAATGAGATGCACTTATTTCTCTCAGCATTGAAATCTGTAGACACTCAACTGTTTTATATAAAATGTATAACAATTGCAAATGACCATAATTACATTCCCAAGACACAAAATCATCTCTACATGATTTGTACTACCTAAGGCAATGTAAAATATTGCTTAGGGAGTAATTTAAGAAAAACATGTTCAGCTCTACTTATGATCTCTGTGTGCTCCTGACTAACCAGGCCACAATGCAAGTAATCGCTGTGTCATTGTCTCCAGTGGGAAGATTTCCTGCAGTCTCAAGTCCACTTCTCTCCTATCTTCTATGACTGAAGAAAGGAACGGGCAAGAGCTTTAGTGTACATCTTACTTATCCCATTACCATGGAAACCTTTCTGGATTTCTCATTCTGTGTGTGAAGAAACAGCAGATTCTTGGAAAAGCAGGGCAGCCCACACTCCTTCCTATAACCTCCAGCTGTGTGACCTGGGAACAGTTCAGTTCATTTAGCTTCTTTCCATGATATTTTTCCCCTAGGGACAAAATTCTGAACTTCTTGACTGATACTGGACTAAGATATGGAAATACTGACATAATACATCTGAACTTATTTTCACAAGGCTTTCAAGCCAAATGGCAGCCTATAAACTCTGAACAAGCCAAGATTTCTACAGCTTTACTGAGCTATGCAGTCAGCTTTCTGGAGACAGCATATCCCACACGCAGAGGAGCAATCCTTTACTACCTAAGAGTGCCTCTAATGACATCATCTGGTCTTTGCTTCTTAGCGTTTGAGTTTAACCAGTGCTGTCCAGACCTCTAGAAGAGTAGGTGACAATTGTTCCTTTCACTGCATGAAGGGACACAGTGCAGTACTCAGGATCCTGGGAATATTTCTTAAATGTCCTAAGAATCTGAATTTTTAATCTGCAAAATAGAGGCTTTAAAATTTATTTATTTTTGAGAGATAGGGCTGGAGAGAGAGAGAGAAAAAAAAATAAGGTGAAAATGACAGTATGCGTGGAGGTCAGAGGACAACTTTTGGAATGTTTTCTCTCTTTCAATCACGTGGGCTTCTGGGGATTGAATTCAGGTCACCATGTTTGTGTTGCAGTTGCCTTTACTTGCTGAGACATTTTAGCAGTCCCACCTGAGAGGCTTTTTAATTAATAGAAATAAAGATGCTCTACTTAACATCTGCCACAGAACAAATGTTCTAAATATGAGCCATTAATGCAGAGAAAGTGTGTAAAATGTATTGCGATCCTAAAAACAGTATAAGGCAAGGAGTCCATAGAGCTCTACTTCCTGAGTCCTTCCTACTCTTAAATTTAACATGTGTGACCTCGAGCTATTTTAAGGCTTCCCTCATTAAAATGCAGAGGCAAAGAGCACTGCTCTCTGAGGAGAAGTTTGAATCATCAGTGTTGCAGGAACAGTTTTCCAGTTCGCCAAATACCCCTTTGTGGTTAGCAAATGTTACATAGTCCCTGTTTCCGGGGCCAAAAGTTGCAGGAACAACTGTCCCAGTGTTGCAGGGTTCTTGTGTTCCCAGTCAAAGATTGAAACCAGAACACCTGCAGAAGATTAAGGTAGAGTTTATCAGTGGAGAGAAAGAACAGAACTCATGGACTTCAGGCATGGAATCCATGAGAAACAAGGAACTGAAAATGAACTCACGGTACTCCGAAAGCCATGAGGGGCAGGCACCGAAGATGGCTGCCAGGGTCAGGCTTATTTGTACACTTAGGCAAAGCCCTGGGAAACTGGCTTTTTCTCATTGGTTAGTTCCCATTGGGCCCAACCCAACTGCTCCTGGGCCTAAGTGGAGCTGGAGATGGAAAGCTCATCTCCATAATCCTTTCATAGGGAAGTTGGCCATCTTGGAGTCTGTTCCTCAGCATGGGTGTTCCTTCAGGGGGACCCCAGCAGTGGGGGGGATGGCTTTCAGGAATTCCAAAGACTTTCCAAGACCTTGAGAGTCAGGTCCCAGCATAGCTGCTATAAACCTGCCTTATCAGCACCTGTAACCTAGCAGCAGTTGTAGGTGGAAACAGGCCGATCTGGAGAGCTCTCCAGCTTAACCAAGACAGTGAGCTTCTGATTCAGTGAGAGGCTGTGTCACAAGATGATAAAGTGCAGAAAGCTAGGTGCCAGCTTAAGTCCTGCTTCAACCTCCATATGGTCTCGCATAGGTACCCGATCAAGCACATTTACACACTCGCATGTAATACATAACACTCCCCCAAATATTCCATTGACATCTTAGTACTGTTTAACACAGTGTAGCATAGATTAAAATATCTGAGAGCTAGCAAGTCTTTTTAATTTTAAGAGACATGGTCTAGTATGTACCACTGGCTGTTGGCGATTCTCTTGCTGCTGCACCTACCTTGGGACCTCAGCAAGATAGTAAGTCTTAAATATCAAACTGTCACTACTGTGTGGAGACATACACTTTTTTTTCAGTGTGCTGACTCTGTCACAGATGCATCTTTCACAAGTCATTATCTTATCTTGATCTGTTTAATCGGATGATGGAAAAAAGGCTCTTTTCTGATTGGATTTCTCCTGTGCCCTTCTTCTACCCTTAAAATCAACAGCAAACAAATCCTCACCAATTCAGAGGTCCTTAGCAACTGAAAGGCGGCAGTAAAAACATGACAAAATCTTATGAATGTAACTGCTGTTGAGGGAAATATGAAATAGGTTGCCTTGGATTGGAGGAGTCTCGCAAAGGTGCTGTATATCTAGAGAAGTACAGACGATCTCCTGACTGCCTTTGGACGTGGACGTGAAGTCTTGGTGTCTCCAGCCTGCATGGTCTTGTAGTAGAGTTAGAGGACTGTGGGATTTGGGAGGAGGGAGAGGTAGTCAGATTGCTGCTGGTTTCTCTCACGTTGGCGTCCTGTCCTCTTTGGTTGGCCTTTCTACTCCTTTACTTTGTCTGCCCTCTTCCCACTCAATGCATCTCATTAACTGTTCCCGGGTAGTCCTCAGAGAGCCCAGGCTGGCCCCAAGCTGAATCTTTTTTCCTGTAATGCTCTTCAAGTTTTTAGTATCGCCTTTTAGTATCACCGTTAAAGTGGAAACCATCTCTCCTTAATACTCCTTTCTACTCGCACCTTATTTTAACACAGTGCATTTATTTGCCTGTTTCTTTACGTATATTAATACTTGCCTTAATGTCTTTATCTCCTCTTCTTGTCCCACGGGGTAAGGGGGATGGGGGGAGGCTAACACAGTGCATTTATTTGCCTGTTTCTTTACGTATATTAATACTTGCCTTAATGTCTTTATCTTCTCTTCTTGTCCCACGGGGCAAGGGGGATGGGGGAGGCAGAAATACACAAATCTGTTGGGTCACTGTTGGCCAAAGGTGGCCTGCTTTTTAATCTCTTTGTCGGGCAGGTGGAAACCAGCCATGATTTTGGTAGTGGTCACAGGGAATAAGGATCTAGAAGCTCTGATGGACTTGCTGAGTCGAACCCATTTCTGATCTGCTGGCTCTAGGAAGTAGGTCAGGATTCAGAGATGTCACTGGATCACTTGTCACAGAGTTTTGCTTCCTGGAAAAGAAAAATGAGAAGGGACCTGAAGCAGATTGTCTAGGAGCGCAGGATGGCCAGGTGCAAGACACTGCAGGCTACCCAAGCGATATGTCTCAGGACTGTGAGGAGACAGAAAACCTGGGACGCAGAAGGAGCAAGGGCACCATTAACTTTGGGAACTTGGAACATCACTTCGTAGGCAGGTGGTGGGTTCTCAGAATTGTTCTCCCTGTGATCTCCAGATCTTCTCTCTCCAGGCGAACCTACCCACTCTATGTGGGTTTTCTTCAATCACTTTGGACCATGGAGTGCTGCATCTTCCACTTGCATTAGTGGATCAGAATATTGGTTTATAATTTTAAGCTTTCTTTTATCTAGATTATAGATGCTCTCCTGTCTGGGACAGTTCCTGCCTGGAAACTAAATAAACAAACTATCTTCTGACTCAACGGTAACCTTTGTGTATACCTACAACCATTTCTAAAGCACAGTTTGAGATTTGTACTTTGGGAGGTTTGGAGTCTCAGGGCCCCTGGAAGACAGATCTCTATGCAGTAGTCACAGAAGTCACAAACTACAGAAGGTAGAGACTACAGACTCTTCAGACTTCACGCTTCTTAAATCACCTCTACTCATGAAGAAATGCTTAATAAATAGATCTTAGACACAGAAAGATAACTCATTAACTATCCTTTTGTTAGAATGGTAACTCTGGTTAGAAATAAAAGTGCTAAAGACTTTCATCTTTATTTGCTGCAACCTGTGAGGGACAGCTTAGAATATGTGGGCTGGTATTTGCTGGCATTCTCAGATCAGGTGTGATTTCAACTTTCCTACGGGTTTTCTGAGAACTATTAATACATTCTTATTCACAAAGCTGTCTTCTAGGATTTGGAGACTAAAGAGCAATTAATCCTGTAAATAGTTTCTGGGTGTAGTAATGAAATCTGGTTTCGATGTGTTTCTCTACAGTCAACTAGCAAAAGGCTTAAGCAAGCCTGTGCTAATGAAAGCAGTCCAAATTCCCCTCCTTCTTTTCCCTGACTTTTCTTCTTTCTCGGGAGAATCAAAAACTGGAATATAACATTGGATTTTTTTATAAATGCACACATCCCTGAGATGTAGAACTGCAACATACAACACTCTATAGGTACTATATTATTGGTTTGAAATATACACAATTTTTTTGGGGGGGGGAGCCCCTGGCTGCCTGGGTCCCTTGGCATAGGGATGGGGGGCCTAAAGGCTACCCTACTTTCTCAGTTCCCCACTTTGCACTAGACTTAGATGCGCCTTTATTAACACTCCTGGCATTTGCGTCTTTAAGAATGCCAGCCAGGAAAACGGATTTGGCAGCCACATCAATGACTGGATTAAGGAAAACAACCAACTGGAATGATTCAATTTGATGTTCAAATTTCCTTTCTTCTCTTGTTTGCCTGCTGTGTGTTTCAGACTCCCAATTCAAAAATCAAGCACATACATAGGTTCTAATGATGATGGAAATTAAGAAGCAAAGGATGATGCTCTGAGAATAAAGGGATTATTTTTATAGATTTAATTGTTTCCTTGTAAGTTTATTCAGGCAGGAGACTATTTAAGCTTGCCTTTTTTAAAAACATAATGGTAACTTTCAAGTATATATTTTTTAACTATTTATTCATTGTGAGTGTGTATGTGTGTGTGTGTGTGTGTGAGAGAGAGAGCGAGAGAGAGAGAGAAAGAGAGAGAGAGAGAGAGTCTTTGTGAGGGGCCAAGGGTGACTTTGGAAATCATCTTGGATTGCTTCTACCTCCTGTTTGTTTCACTCAGGGATATCCCAGGCTCCGCCCACCAGGGCCAGAAGTGCAGGCCGCTACCTTTTCCGCCTGGCATTTTTTTAAGTGAGACTCGATCTGAACTCAGGTCCTTCTGCTTGTGAGACAGAGTCTTAATCCCTGAGCCATCTTTCCAGCCCTTAAGTACATCTTTTGACTCCAAGCCAAAAAGTAGTTCAAAGCTAACAAAATCTTTCAATATTCACAGTAATATTGAATAATAAATATTATTATTATGTTTAATATATTATATATGTTATATGGTGATAGATTATAGGACAATACACTTAGGAAGAAAAAAAAAGGGTAGGGAAAGAGAATCAAGGAAGGCCAGCATCTCCTTAAGAAATGTTTCATACTATCTTGAAGTTCTACATTAGCCAAGCAGAATGGCTCATACATATAATCCTAGCACCGAGCTGATGGGGAACAGTCAGAGGCAGGCAGGGTTGAGAGTCTGAAGTCAGGCCAAAAAGTTTAGAGAGCCTGTGTCTCAAAAGTAAACAAAAACCCAAACAAACAAAACCCCAGGGCAAGACAAACCAACTCTAAAAGTCACCTTGGGAAAACGGATCCAAAGAAAGTGAAGGGAGATCAGGTTGGGAACCAAACAGTTAAGGGACAAATAACCTTGAGTGATTTCTTTAGAAATCAGAAGAATTGCAGAGAGTGGGACGACTGTTTATCTCAGCATGAATCTTATAAGAAAGCACACTCGGTTTTTATTTTTAAACTGGAAGTTTACATTAAAAAAAAAAGGATCATTTTCTTGCCCAAAGTTCTTTGCTTCAGATCCCCACACAGGTCAAGTTTGCACAGCTTTGCCTCAGGGTAGGCTGTGGTTTCAAACAGTGTAGACAAACCAGTTATGCCTCCTCTGTAGTTACAAGGTGGGGGTTTTTGTTGAAGGCAAAATATATATATATATATTTTTAGTATGCATGCTATGAAATTAGAAATGAATACTTATTTGAAGGATATTGTGGGGCTGGTGAGATGGCTTAGCATACAAGGGGGTCTGCAGACAAACCTCGTGACCTGAGTTCAATCCCCTGAGTGTACAGGGAGGAGGATGAAACCAACTCTTGAGCGCTGACTTCTGTCCTCCACATGCAGACTTGTTTCTCTCTCTCTCTCTCTCTCTCTCTCTCTCTCTCTCTCTCCTTTCTCTCAAATAAAATATTAAAAGACACAATAGCAAAAAAATGGAATAAGCCAACATACCCATCAACAGAGGAATGGATAATGAAAATGTGGTATATCTGTATAATGGAATATTACTCAGCCATCAGAAAGGATGAAGTTATGGAATTTGCTGGTAAATGGATGGAACTGGAAAATTTAATATTGAGCAAGTTTTCTCAGACAGAGAAAGTTAAGTACTACATGTTCTCTGTTATATGCAGATGGTAGCACTGATGTCCTTGTCAATGTATTTGGATTAGAATTACTATAAGAACCAGAAAATTCAAAAGAGACCAATAAGTAGGAAAAAAGGAAGAAATGGTTAGGGTGAACCCTTTTAAAGGGGAGATTTATTATACCAATAGAGTGGGTGAAGGAATAATTGGGAAAATACATAGCAGGGAATGAGTGGATGGGAGATAGGAGGGTCCAGGGACTTACAGAAAAACCCTAAGATTATGGGAAGTAACCCCAAAGGAGCCTCCTATGCTTATAGCATGTGAAAAAAAAAGTTGTTGTTTTTTTTTAAAGAAAGGAACTAGAAAGGGCAGTCCATATGCAGAAAAGCATAGAGTTAGGGAAACAAACAAACAAGCAAACAAAAAAAAAAAACCCTGAGCTGATCCATTTGGAATCCAGTGACAAAATTATGCTAGAGGTAGCAGGAATGTGACACTTCCTGATAAAATGTTGGCCAGAGAGGTCTCAAAGGCCTCCAAACATTACAGACTTTTGCCATTGTTCTTGGTTGTTTTCCAAAGAATTGTCAGTAAGACCCTATTACTGAAGATGCAACATATATGGATCACAGAATATGGGCAAAATACATCAACTAGAACTGGTTTGAGAACTTCCTCCTTGCTAGATAGCTTACACAGTACCAAGGAACATTGTAGAAGCTACTGGGGAGAGAAATAATCAGAGGCCTCATCAGCACAATGCAATAAAAATCACCATGGCAACAGGTTATTATCAGTGTAATAGTGCCATGAGTGTCAAGGAGACAACCAACAGCTATCTGATTAGACTCAAGACCTGCTTGTCAGAAGGGAACACATTCCTATTAGTGTTAACTAGAACAAGAACTTTAAAAAGGGAAGGAAATAGATCAATAGAGAAAAACAGCCAATGAACCTATAGGTAGCAGGAGAGTACACCAAACTGCTTTGTAAATAGCTACTATCATACCATAGATTTGAAGAGTACTTAGCACTCAGCCTAGAAATCTTCTACAAGAGAGGTAGAAAATCTCAAAATCCTGTCATAATGCAGTCTAGGGCAGTAGAGGAGCAGTGAAGTTGACAGCAATGATCAGCAGAGTGCCAGTGGCTCCCCAAAATCAGACCCACCCAATCTGCCATCCTAAGGCTTTGGGAACCTCACTGAAGAGGGGGGCAGTGATAAAGTTCACCTTTGGACAAGATATTCCACTCAAGGCAGAATTGCTGCACCTAGAAACTCACTGCAGTGAGACTTGTCCTTACCAGACCTGCATAATGACTGACATACCAACATGCCCCCATAGACTATGGAGGATCTCAGGAGAGATAAGAACACACAGAGGAAATCTTAGAGACTGAAGCTGGATGAGTGAAGGGAAATGCCCCTATTGGTGGAGTAGCCCGAAGAGAGGAAAGCTGGTGTGCCACAGAGACCTGAACCCCGACAGGAGTAGATGGGCCAGGTGATTATCTCTCTCCCCCAGTAGCTTCTACAATATTCCTTGGCACTGGCAACCCTGGGATCCATAGAAGCAAACAGGCAGGAGGGTGGGATTGATAGAGGGAAGATGATGGAGGAAAGGAGGCTAAGTACTCAACATGCTTGAAAAGAAGAAATAAAATAAAATAGAGTAGACAGGCCAGAGGAAGCTCTGGGGCCCATGAAGGTCGACAGGTGGTAGAGTGGGAGGGAGTGGGATAGATTGAAGAAGAGAGGGGAAGGGGATGGATGAGAGGGAGGGGACATGGAAGGAAGCAGGATGAATATTCAATATGTTTGTAAGACTGGAAAAATAAAAAAAATGGGAAAAATACGAAAAGATTGCATGTTAAATTTACCAATATTTGTTTACTTTGAAACAGGTTAAAAAATTTAAGAATTTTGGCAGAAACAAACTACTGTTCTAGAGCAACTAATTCTCCCTTTAAAATATATTTGGCTTTTAAGCTGAACTACTCAATAAACATTGAAACATATTTGCCAGTGTTAGTTAAAATGGTCCCTTAAAATTCATGAAGCGATTCCATGCCCAGAATCTTTTCTTTTGTAAATGGAAAAAAAATCACAGCTCTCATCTCCAAGGGATAAAAGGAAGTTTATTCTGGAACCAAATGTGAGTGACCATGGCCCAGGAAAACAGATTCAGGTTGGTTGCCCTACGTTTCATGTGTTCTGCTGTGGCAACAGTTGTTTCAGGTTTTATAATCATGGAACAAAGAGAACCATAAATCAAGATACTTTTAAATATGAGGTGGAAACAGCAGGTAGGCAGGTTAGAGCAAAGCGGGGAGATCTCTCTTACCGGCTGGAGATACTCTCTAATGGCATTCTTAGCTTTTTGGTTTGTGGAAACCAGGGGTCTGGTTGTACATTTCAATGAATACACCTAACAGTCCCCGTGACGTTAGGTCTTATACAGTGGTGGGTAATAAATAGCAATTAAAGGAGCTAAAGATGTCCAAAACTATCTGACTCTGGACTTGCAACATTCCAGACCTTTCCAGATCACCGAGGCACTAATGGGTCAATCAGTCTTGCAGGTGCACCAGCTTCTTTCCAGAAACTTCATTCACACTTTCTTTTTGCAGTGCTGGGGATGGAACACAGGGCCTGTGCAAGCTGGTCAATATGCCTTATTCTATCTTCATTCCCAGAACTTTTTGAGATTGCCAAGGCAGGAGGTTTAATGACCCTCACTTTTAGACTGTGGAAAGCCCAAAGCAGGAAAATATCAATCAAATGTCTTGTTTAGGGTCTCTCGACAAGCAGGACTTAAAGTTGGAAGTGAGTCTAGGGTCTCAAGAATGATCATGCCATTTAAAGCACGCGGGCAAGGTTTTACCTCTGTGGAGTCATAGTCAAGGCAGGTATACTTGCCCACTGGGCAGTCCCCTGGCTTTACCTCTAATGTCAGGGTCCTGTGACCTTGTCCCATTAATCAGACCTTGACCTCACCTTCTTAGGTGGTCTTCTGTGTGTCCCTAGTGGAGGACCAAGAGTGACTTCGGGAATCATCCTGGATTGCTTCTACCTTCTTTTTGCTTCACTCTGGGATTTCCCAGGCTCTACCTGCCAGGGCCAGAAGTACAGGCCATTGCCATTTCCTCCTGGCGATTTTACACTGGACCTGGGACCCGAACTCAGGACTTTCTGCTTATGAGGCAGAAGCTTAACTCCTGAGCCATCTCTCTAGCCTTGGGGTTAGCTTTAATATGGAATTTCTCTATTTTTACTTTAACTCCTTCAAAAAACCCCAAGTATTTTTCTTATTCTCAGTTATTCTGATTCCAAACTCTTTTTTAAACCAGATCTTTATACTTCAACTACCTTTATTGACGAGTTGCTGGAGAAACCTCCAAAACAACTGCATTTGGTGGAGGCCAGTTGGTACTCAGGGATGCAGGACACAGTCTAATGGCTCTTACTTTCTTTCCTGCTGCCAATTCCTCTTTTTCAACTTCAAAAAAAAAATCCGCTTTACCAGACTGAGATCCCAGAAAGTCGAGGTGACCCAGGAGGCAGGAGGTGGCACTGACCCTGAGAATAAAGAGGGTGCAGTGATAATGGGCAGTCGGTAGGAGGGGTAGCCAGAGGAGCCTGACTCAGAGCTGTGAGCGTGGTTGCTGGTGCATAGTGTTCTGCAGCTGGAGAGACAACAAGGGCATTATCCAGCCTAGCCACAAAAGAAATCAAGGATGTGCAATCCAAAGAGTCGACACAGACCCTCAATGCATGCTATGTTTTAGTGTAGTTTCCAGGTCCAAGTTAGTTTTCAGAGCTGCAACCCACTGATTCAAGGGGAGGCAGGATCCTTTTCTCTCTCTCATGTGTGTATGTATGTGAGTGATGGGATGGAGCAAGAGAGAGAAAGAGAGAGAGAGAGAGAGAGAGAGAGAGAGAGAGAGAGATTACTACTGACCTGAATTTTCCAAGTAGGCTGAGCTGACTGTAAGCCCCAGAGGTTACTTTTGTTTCTATCTTTCCAGTGCTGGGACTACAAATGCACACCATTATGCCTGGTCTTTTAAAAAATTTATTTATTTATTTGTTTGTTTATTTATTTATTTATTTTTAGAGACGCAGAGAGAGCATTTGACTGTGTGCCTATGGAGGTTCAAGGGTGACATTGGGAATCACCTTATTGCTTTGTTCTGGGGGTGTCCCAGGCTCTGCCTTCCAAGGCTAGAATTACTGGCTGTTGTCATATCTGCCTGACATTTTAAAATGAGATCTGGGGACTTGAACTCAGGTCCTTTTGCTTGTGAGGCAAAGGCTTTATCCCCCTCCTCTTTTTTTTTTTCTCTTTCAAATGCGAGTTCTGGGAATCAATTTCAGGTTCTCATGCTTGCAAGGCAAGCACTGGACCAATCGAAGCATTTTTCAGGGCAGGGTATCTCTGAAGACTTGCCAGTAGACCACCTCAGCAGGTGGATGTGTTAACGGTTCTTCACAGTTGTTTTCCAAGTAAATATGCAGCCATTTAATCAGGCAACTGTACTCTAGGGAAAGAGAAACAACCAGTCCCTCTGAGGATGCTTGGAGCTAAGGTCTGACTTGATACTGATATTCTGGGGCTAGAAACCTCATCATAGCCTTTCTAGGGAATAGGGCTCTTGGAGCTAAGCAGTAAGCAGCAGCAAGGCTCCATGATTAGCACAGTGCTAAGTTCCCAAATCCCTCAAGGTATAATTGGAGAGGTGGATGTGCTGGTCCCAACGTCTGTAGGAGAGCCTTGATTCGAGCAGCAAGAGCTCTCACAAAGTGGGAGGCTAAGCGATAGTCTCAGAAGCAGCTCTTGCTACCAATGTAGCATCCCCCTGGCAATTTCACCTATCTAGGGAAATGACAGAGATTTTTTGCTACTCTTACTTATCCAGAGGGTGTTGGTCTCTTGTGTGTCTATTAATCAATTGACTCCTGACATACATAGCCTTATGCAAGTCAACAGAATCCTGGCAAACAGTATTCCCAATGGCAGCTGTTGCTTTTGTTTGGCAGTAGCTGCTGATGACTTTTTTTTGGGTGTGTTCAAGGACGTTGAGAAAGATCAGCACAGGGAAATGCATATATTGTAAATTACAGATAGGCCAAAGAGCAAAATACAAAAACTTTAAAAAAGTTACTTGGTGAATTAAAAAAACCACTAAAAAAAGGGTTTTTTAAATATATTTTTTAAACTTTGTTCATTCATTCTGTGTGTGTGTGTGTGTGTGTGTGTGTGTGTGTGTGTGTGTGTGTGAGAGAGAGAGAGAGAGAGAGAGAGAGAGAGAGTACATGTGTCCCTGTGGAAGACCAGGGGTGACTTCGGGAATCATCCTGGGTGGCTTCTACCTTCTTCTTGCTTCACTCTTGGATTTCCCAGGCTCCGCCCACCGGGGGTCGGAAGTGCAGGCCGGCACCGTTTCTGCCTGGTGTTTTTCATGGACCTCGGGATCGGAATTCAGGACTTCTGCTTGTGAGACAGAGTTTTAACTCCTGAGTCATCTCTCCAGCCCACTTTTAATAAATGTTAATATTAAAAACCTTGACACCACAAAATCAAGATCAAATGTATGACCACGGAGCTGGAAAGACAGCTCAACAGTTAAGAGTGATTACTTCACATTCATGAGGACCAGAGTTCAGAGCCCAGCCCCCGGCTAGCATGCCCATTGCCCCGCAGGTGCCTGCAGTCTTAGGTACGAGGTGGCTAAAGGCAGAAGGATCACTAGGCCTTCTAGCCTAGAAGATAAGCTCCAGGGACAGACGCTGCCTCGGAATCATAGGTAGAGAGTGATAGAAGTCACCTGGTGTCCCAGGACGTATGGGGAAAGTCACCCATCCACATAAAAACAATATTAAAATTAAAAGTAATTTTAAAGTGTATTCTTGGGGTTTTTGAACATGAAATGAGCTAATGGAGATAAATCACTTACAATAACAATTAGGTTCTGGCCTTTTTGTGTGCACGCACATGTATGCATACATATACACACATGTGCATCCATACACATACATATACATCCATCTGTAAAAAAATGAATGAAAACAAGTCTTTAAAAAATATATGGCCACACAATAATAATGACTTATTGCTTAGGGGGAATAAAATGCTTGTGAGAAAAGCTCACATGTCAAGGCAAAAGATATTTACTGATGACGAGTGTTGTCATTTGCCTGCATGTTGCTGATGAATTCACAAGCAAAGAGGCAGATGTTATTCTTTCTTATGATTCTGGTTACAGTTCTTAGCCCACCTTAGAAGGAGAGTTCATACCAACATTAGGAACCAAGGGAACTGGCCACAGCAAATCCACAGGACTGTTGAGAGAGAGGCAACCTTGCTTGCTAGACTATATGTCTGTCAAAGCATGCTGAAGAATGCCCATTTATTGAGCTCGCCTCCTCCATCTTATCTGCCTGTCCAGGTTATGGTCCTACCGCTGTAGACTGTATCTTCCCACATCAACCATCTCTTATCATCTGTCTTAGTGCTTATCTTAACTATGAGTTCCTCATAAAGGTGCCCATAATTCAGCCTTTAATTGTCAAGTTGACACCTGTCATGGTTTGAAATGTGAATTTCCCCCACAGGCTCATGTGTTTGAATCTTTAGTTGTTTGGAAAGGTCATGGCACCTTCAAGAGGTAGGGCATGGCTGGAGGAAGGCTGTCATAGGAGGTGCGCCTTGAGGTGGATTAGTCCCACTCCACTTCCAGGAGAGTTCTGCTTTGGCAGCTGGCAGTTTTACAGCTCTCAGCCTCCATGATGTCTGCAGTGACTTAGGATGCCTTTAGCTTCTGCCACCAGCCGTGCCTTTTCCACTGTAATGGACTGTATCTCCACTCTGGAACCATAAGCTGAATAATTCTCCCTTTTCTCCTCTTAAGTTGTTTGGGTCTCAGTGATGTCTCACAGCAACACAAAGAGTAACTGTTACAACACCTACATATATACCTAGCCCAATGAATCAGTTATGGATGAAAGAAAGGAGCGGCCAACTCACAAGAAAGAAAGATGCAAGTTCTTATATGTAGAATGTCAATCTTCCAACAAGGAGCACAAGTGATCATTACAATGAAATTCTCTTTATACCTGTCATAATGTAACACTGAATGATGTAACAAGGAGTTTAAACTAACCTTGGAGTTTGAATCCTTGCTAAGCTAACTGATAGCACCACAGTAGGCAAATTTGGTCTTTTCCTTTTGTCTCAGTTTCCTTATCTACTTAGTGGTGAAGCAATCTATAACTCCAGCTCCCATGTTAAAGTTGGGTGGGCGTGGTGGTTCATTTGTAATTCCAGCACTCAGAAGAATGTACACAGAACAAGCTGGTTAGCTAGACTAGCTTGTGTTGGCAAGTTCTGATTTCAACTGAGAGACCTTGCCTAGATATGGTGGAGAGCAACTGAGGAGGACATCCTACACACAGGTGGACACACATTATACTACACCTGTATAAATAATAATAATAATAATAACAAAATTAAAAGTAAAAATTTTAAACCTCATATTCTTGAGGTGAACATGAAGTGAATTAATGGAGGTAAATTGTTTAGAATAACTACTAGGTTCTGGCAGACAGTAACATGAGATTGCTTTTTTTTATTGTATTGAGAAGTTGAGTGTGGCAATTACTCTCTTTGTTGCTGTGAGACAACACTCAAACTCAAGCAGCTTAAGGGAGAAAAGGGAGGTTTATCTGTCTTATGGTTCCAGAGGGAAGATAAAGCACATTATGGCAGGAAAGGCGGCTCAGATCACCGCAGACATCATTGAGACAGCAAGCTGCAGGCTGCAAAAGCAGACTAATAGAGTAAGCAGGGTGTGGGGCTGTCATATTAGGCACTGGTGTCATCTTGACAGTTGAGGGTTTGAGCTCTGGGCACATTTGTAGAGAATTAGTGGTTGAGTTAAGCCCAGAGCAAACCTTCAGGAAATTATCTAGCTGATGGGGATGGCCCAGCCTGTGGTGGGTAGAATTAGGCCCTGGAATAAAATACAGAGAGCTGGTTGAGAAAGTGGGCATCCTTGTGTATACTTGGCAGGCATGCTGGTCTGGCAAGTAAGGATTGTCCCTCTCTCAGCTGCTATGTGAAGATGGTGTGGCCAGTTCCCTTGACCCTGGTGTTGGTATGAGAATAAATCTCTTGTTCCCTTGAGCTGTTTAATAGTGATTTATCAGCAACCATGCAGGCTAACTGCTATAGGGGCTAACCAACCAGAACCCCCACAGTGTGCCTTCCTCCATTAAGTCTTCACCACCCAAAGATGCCCTGACCTTCCCAAACACCATCATCAAAGAAGAATTCAAACACATGAGCCCGTGGGGAACAACTTATATTCAAACCATGCCATTGGGGATGTTATAGGACCCCCCCATCACCACCACCATGCATTGCTTGTGAGAAAGTATTCACTATGTGGAGAGGACCGTTTGGAAGGATCTTTAGACATTACATGTGATGATGCAGTGTGTCTGTTTGTGAACATGGATACTATAGATATCGTTCATGGAGGAAATACCATGTGTCGAGAGATACTCACTGTAACACTGCAGACTGAAGTCTAGAAACAACCTGGCATCCAAGGCAATGCAAAGGGAATTGACTTAAAATGTATTCAGTCGGAACAACGGATTATCGTGACAGATAATATGTGATTCATGTAGCTCTGTAGCTACTGAGTTGTAAATACCAAGGAAGTATTTCCAACCAGTACCTAATTCCAAAGCCAGGCCTCGCCTGTTACAAATCCCATAGGTGACAGCTGGTAACACTTTATCTATCGTCATTTATGCTCCTCTGTGACAGAGTCATTTCCCAGCAAGACTCTTGGCACCGTTCCTGGAAATTTGCATCAGTGCCTATTAAAGTCAATCTTGCTTTTAATGACTTTGCTCCAAAAAAGCAACCTCATCTCTCACAACTGCTTGCAGACTGGCCTGGCATCAGTAGCTGCTGTCCAGCCAGTCATGGCTTACTGCCCAAGAGCGTGTTCAAGCCAATCCCTGCAGTCCCTTGTGCCTTGCCCGGGGTTACTTCACTGGGCTCCAGGACTGCAGCTGCAGAAGTTGCTTTGCCCATGCATCTCACATGCAGCCTTGTCTCTGAACTGGGAGCCAATGGCTTCCATGTAGCAGAATAAACACAGTCTGATGCTGAACCTGCACAGGCGTACCCTATTTTAGAAGGCATATCAAAATTTACTAGAGTATAATTTCGATGAATTTTATACTATAAAATTCAGATGTCTCTGTTGTGAAGAAAGTGTAAAAATGACCAAAGCAATCTTGATTACATCTTTTGATTTGTTTATTTTTGGTTTGCCAGGAGCCCATTCCTTTTTAAAAACAATATCTTTTAACTTTATTTATTTATTGATTTATTTATTTATTGTTTGTTTGTGTGTGTAGCAGAGGGCACTGTGTGTCCTTTTCTTCCTCTCTTTCTTCCTTTCCCTCTTTCCCTTTCTTTCATTCCTTATTTCTTTCCTTCTTTAATTCTTTCCATCTTTAATTCTTTCCCTCTTTAATTCTTTCCCTCTTTCTCTCTCTTTTTTCCTTTCTTTCTTTCTCTTTCCTCTCTTCCTTCCTTCCTTCCTTCCTTCCTTCCTTCCTTCCTTCCTTCCTTCCTTCTTTCCTTCCTTCCTTCCTTCCTTCTTTCCTTCCTTCCTTCCTTTCTTCCTTCCTTCTTTCTTTCAGGAAAAAGGAAAGAAGAAAAAGAGAGAGACTCATGCATGCCATGGTGTATACAGGTGGAATTCAGAGAACAATTTTTGGAAGTCAGTTCTCTCTTTCTTCCACCTGGGTTTCTGTATAGAGCTCTATGTGTTATCTCTTGTGGGCATGGTGGTACACACCTCCAATCCCAGTACTGACGGGCATGGTGGTACACACCTCCAATCCCAGTACTTGGGACATGGAGGCAGGAGGACAAGTTGCTCAATGGCATCATTGTCTATGTAGTGAGTTTGAGCTGGCTGGGCTAAGACTGGTTCAACCCCAACTCTATTACAAAACTTGTGTATATATGTACACACATACACACACACAAACATATATATACAAATATATATAAATATACGTGTATACACAAGAATGTATAAGTATCATTAAAAGGAATTATAATTATATATAATTATACTAACATACAGTTGTCTTGCTTTGGCAAGTAATAATAACTTAACTACAGTGAAAACAGAATATTTACCCACAACAATATTCCTCTAAATCTTTCTTTTGGAGCCAGAATACCCTGGTTCATCCTGTCTTGTTTATAGACCATTCAGAAACCTTACTCTTTATCTTTTCTCAGTTGCAGAAGGAAATGTGGTCAGATGCAGATGGCTTCAGTCAACTGTCGTATTTTATTTTAGTTAAGTGCCTCTCTATCAGCTGCTCGCTCTGGTCTCTCTATCCACCTGCAACTGAGCACTGTACCAAGTGTTGGCATGCAGTTCCTGTAGGTGTCACACTCATACCTGAGAGTCTTAATGCCCGTGGCTCCATTGAATTACTGTCATTCTTCTCATTGTTAAAAAATATTTTATCTATTTGACAGAGAGAGACAGAGAGAAAGAGAGAGAGAGACACAGAGAGAGAGACAGAGACAGAGAGAGAAAGAGAAAGAGAGAGAATATCATGGTGAGTATGTGGAGGTCAGGAGACAGCTTTCAGAAGTTGGTTCTCTTATTCGACCCTGTGGGTTTCTGGGGATCAGGTCTCTAGAGGTTTGTGGGCAAGCACCTTCACCCGCTAAACTATTTTACTTGCTTCCTCTTGCTTTCTGTCTCTCTGGTTGGTCCTTCTAGATGTGCTCAGACATCAGACATCACTGTCTTCACGAAGTCTTCCAGACTTCCTGTCGTCACCCCTTCTTCCCAAGCCTGACTTCCTGCTTTGTCCGCGCGAGATTCCCTTGCTGATGGCAGCCCAAGATGGTCTCCATCTGCCTGGTGCTCTATATGCTGGCCAGGGTCAACTACTTTAGTGCACAATGTTCAAGTGACAGAAAACCTTAGAGCTTAAGTCAGAGAAAGTCTTAGTCACCGCCGATCAAAGGCTTCGCTGGATCAGCGAGGCCTTCGCTGCTCACATCAGTTAGGACCGTAGCCACAGGGCCAAGGGCCAGGATCTGTGGGGCAGCCCCTGAGAGTGGCCAGCAGGAAACGGCTCCCTAAAGTGGGCCTCAGGACTGATAAGCAATGGTGGTTATCAGAAGTGTGGCCTTCACTTTGGGATCACCAGCTTCCCCAGGGAATCCCAGCACTGTCCTTCCTTTTGTGGATGACATACTCCAGTAAACTCACTCTTAATGTACGTATCTGCCTAACTCATTTTGTCAAGATGGGATACTCTTTTTTTTTTTTTTAACTCCAGTGTCTCGATTACAGTCCTTGATAATATAGGAGTATGAACCAATAAATGTATACTGAAAATTTAGTATACCGGGACTGGAGGCATAGTTCAGTGGGTAAGGTACCTACTTCCCTACTCGAAGCTTACATAATGGAAGGAGAGAACTGACTTCTAAACGTTGTTTGCCCTTTGACCTCCACTCAAGCACTACGACATGAATATACTCTCTCTGCCGTCTGTCTGTCTTTCATAGACAGAAATACTTTTAAAAATTTATTATACTGATATTCATTAAGAACACTTGCATCATGAAATTTGACCTTAATTGATCTGCACAATGGCTGGCACGGCAACATGTCCCAAAGACTAGCGAGGATCTCAGAGGAGACGGTTTCAGGCAGCAGGATCCTTAGAGGCAAGGGGTTAGACAGGTATAGGGAAGTACCCATATTAGTGGGTGCCCCAAAGAGGGGCCCCCTGGTCTGCCACAGAGGCCTGAATCCCCATAGAGTAGGTGATTCAAAGGAAATTCTGGGGCCCATATGAGCTGATGGTCAGGAGGGTGGGAGGGAGCAGGTGGGAAACACTGAGAGAGGGGAGAGAGGGAAGGATGGAGAGACAGAAAGGAGAAGGGGAAGGGGAAAGGACAGGGGCGAGAATACCTACTCATTGAGCTTGTATAACTAGGTAAAATTAAAAAATGCATCTATTTTCATATTATTTGGGTAATTATATAGTAATGAGTTAAACACAGGACTATGACCAGTTCATGCCTCTCTGTTCTGGAGTCCTAGATCCCAGACTTGGTTTTACTCTGTTACTCATTATCCAGAAAATAAGCCTTTGGTTTCTTGCTGAGAAGGCTGTGTGAAGTCAAGCAAAGGGTCTGTTTCCCCTTAGAAAAACTTTCAGCTGCTTCTCGTTTCTCAGTCTGACTTCCCTCTAACAGAAGCACCTGATGGGGCCTGTTTTGCATAGAAATTTGGTTACATATTAACTTTCTACCCTTCTGGTTCAGCGTAAACTTCCTTCAGCCTGTTGAAACAGATACCAAGTGTCTGCTTTTCTCCATCAAACTGTTTTTCTCTGGCTCCCCTCTTCAGTTCTCGTCCTTGAAAGAAACAAACCTACAAAAAAAGCACTTTACTCTTGTTTTTTGTAATGTGTTCGTGCCTGTGTGGTATGCGTGTGCATGCATCGTTGAAAGTGCGTATGAGCACATGTGTGAGAGTGTGTGTGTAGGCCTGAAATTGACAGGTATCTTCCTTCTTCCACTCCACTTTTTTTTTCTACTTTTACGAGCATATTGGGTATTCATTCCAGCTTCCCTCGCTTTCCCTCTCCTCCATCCCCTCCCTCCCCTTCACCATTCTATCCCACTCCCTCCCACCCTTCTGCCTGTGTGCTTCTATGGACCTCGGGTTCACTCTGACCTGTCTTCTCCTGTGGGTTCTCAGGCCTCTGTGGTATATAAGTTACCTCTCTTTAGGCCACCCCACTGATATATGTGCATTTCCCTTTACTCATCCAGCTTTAGACCCAAACGTTTCCACTGTAAGTTTCCGTTCTATAGATGTAACAACAGCTACCAACAGAGCACTTTGATGTACTGTCTTCCTACCTGTAGGTTTATTGGTTGTCTTCCCTATTGAACCTCCCCTTTTTAATAAGTTCTTGTTCTAGTTTACAGTAACAGGGATATGTACCAGGCTGATAAGTGAGTCTTCAATGCAATCAGAAAGCTGTTGGTTGTCTCCTGGATACTCATGCCACATTACACTGGTGGTCATCTGTTGCCATGGTGATTTATATTGCAACTTACAGGTCTCATGCTGTTGATGGGGCCTGCGATTACCCCCCCCCCAACAGCAGCTTCCACAGTCCTGTGTAAGCTATTCAGCAAGGAGAAAATCCATAGATCAATTCTAGTTGATGTATTTTGCCCATGTTCTGTGATCCATATGTGTTTCATCTTCAGTTACAGGATCTTACTGACAGTTTTTAGAGAGCAACCAAGAGCAATGGCAAAAGCCTATAATGTTTGGGGGCCTTTAAAACCTCTCTGACCAACATTTTGTCAGGATGTGCTACATTCCTGTTACTTCTAGTATAATTTTGTCCTTAGGTTCTAAGTGGATCAGCTCAGGGCTTCTCCTCCGCTGTTTTCCTCACTCTAGCTCCTCTGCATAGGGACTTTGTTTTTGAGGAGGGGTCCAGTTCATTCAGCCAGTCATCTTGCCTTTGGGATTCCCTGCCGCTGCCTTCTGAGTGCTGAAGTTACAGGTGGCAGCTAAACCTCAGGGTTTTTATGTAGGTTCGGGGATTCGAACTAAGATTACCCTGCTTCAGTGGCAAGTGCTTTATGCTCTTAGCCATCTCCATAGTGATTTTTGAAAGAAAAAGTAAATGTACATGTTGGATCCAGTATTTCTTCAGAAATTCTCATTTGCTTCAATTCACTTTTATTTTTAAATTTTTGAAAAGAAGCTTCAGTGATAAGAATCTTATATACAATCTTTAAATTTCAAGTCTATTATTTACAGAGTTTTGGTGGATGTGTGATCCGGGCTTTCATTTTCTGATTGATATTTTGGAATCCTTGATGCCTACATTTGCTATAAATCTCCTGATACATTAATGTTCTTTTTTAAAATTTTTTTTTACTATTTATTCAATTATGCGTGTGTGTGTGTGTGTGTGTGTGTGTGTGTGTGTGTGGGTGTGTGTGAATTCAGGAACCACCATGGACCACCTCCACCTCCTCCTTGTTTACTCTGCCCTGGGATTCACAGGCTCCGCCCTACCAGGACCAGAAATGTAGGCTGCCCCCACTTGTGCTGGGCATCTATACTTGGGATCCAAGATCCGAACTCAGGACCTTCCACCTGCAAGGCAGAGGCTTAAACCCTGAGCCACCTCTCTAGCCCCTCTTTTTTTTTTTTTTTTTTTTTTGACTTAGGTTAATTGTTTTTAGAGACTGAAAATGAGATAAGTGACTTTATATAAATATTTTCAGTTTCTTTTCTTTGTGAGGATCAGGACCACAAGGGACACACAATTAACATATGCATGTTAGAATTCCAAACAGGGCAGATGTTAAGAATCATAGAATGAATTCTTTCTGGATAAAGAACTCTAATTTCACAGGTGTTTTCTTTTTCTGTACTTTAAAGATATCTCTGCATTTTCTTCTGGCTATTGTGCATTCTGACAAGAAGTCTGCTTCATAAATGTCTTTTCAACACCTCTGCATGTAGGTAAAAGAGTTACGGGAAGCCCTCAGTGGCCCACCTTTATAGTGAGACAAATTGGCCTGGGGTCATTACATTGAGCGAAGCCTGAACAGAGGTGTTTTCACTTTGCTTGCACAAGGCCAACTGCAGTGCAACTGAGAACTTTGTGATATTCCCATAGACTGCTCTGTAGGAACAGAGCAATCCAGAAGTTTCCACATGCTCTGGGAGGCTTTGGAAGGCACTAGATCTTAGGGCCAGTGGAATAACACTGTGGACCCCAGAAGTCCAGACAAAGTGACCTTATACAGAGAGTCAAACCTAAGGACCTCAGAGCAGGGTGGGATAGAGGATGTGGCTTTGCCCAGAAGTGCCTGCGACTCTACCATAAACTGAGGGGGAGTACAGTTAGCTATAAATTATTTCCGAGTCTTGGTGGAGCTAAGAAAACATGTTGGAAATGACCAGAAGCACCTCAGCAGACTCAAGTGGATGTTACTCATGGACCACATCAGGAACTAAATCCTGAAGACACAGACAGCAAAGATCTGAGGGGAAACTCAGTTCCGCACACTGCCATGAAAGCCTTGTCCCAGTGCTTGTAGGAAATATCTAGACACTGACTTGAGCATATTAGAGGCAGGACAGGAAGCACACAAAAAGAACATATTTTTCTTTGCCAGTAAGTTACCCAAAGACACTGAAAAGAATTTAGATAATATGATGTAACTCTCCAACACTTCACTTCTCTCTCTCCTGACCTAATAAGAGAAGGACTAAGGAGAAGTTACAAGTCTGGGTCATTCTAATATCTAGACCTCTATAATCTTTCTATCTTTGTTTCATCATCTGAATACCCATGACGAGATTTGTGTCTTTTGTTATTTTTGTTAGCCAGCATGAAACCCTCATTGTTTTAGAACAAAACACCACAAAGATTATTCTGCTGACAACAGTCCCTGGCCAATCACCTCAGACCTTAACTCACTTCCATACATTTGGCTGTTTATATTATATTCAAAATCACTATCCTAAAGATACAGAAAGGGGGGCTGGACAGGTGGCTCAGGGGTTAAGCCTCTGCCTTGCAGGCGGAAGGTCCTGAGTTTGGATCCTAGACCCCAGGTATAGACGCCCGGCGGAAGTGGGGGGGGGCGTTTTTGGTCCTGGTAGGGCGGAGCCTGTGAATCCCGGGGCAGAGTAAACAAGGAGGAGGTGGAGGCGTCCATGGTTGTTCCCGAATTCGTCCGTGGTTCTACACACACGCGCGCGCGCGCACACACATACACACACACACACACACACACACACACGCACGCATACACACGCACAATTGAATAAATAATAAAAAAATTAAAAAAAATAGATACAGAAAGGAATCATGGTAATGTGATTTAGCCCTTAGAGAGCACAAACACTGGCCTCCGCAGTTGTCTGGCTTGGAGTTAAATGAAGACACTGTGTCATTCTGCAGGACCACCTGATATACCACTGGATTAATTTGCAGGTTGAGAATCAGACGCTTCTCTCTTTTTTTAATTGTTTTATTTTTCTAGTTTTACAAGCATATGGAGTACTTGTCCCTGCTTTCCTCCATCCCCCCTCCCACCTACAGGCAGTTCTTGCTGATCTTTGTGAGGTCTTTGAAAGTAATGTCTCAGTTAGCAATATTTGAAGATTGAAATAAATATCTAAATCATTATGCACCCAATAGTTAAAGATCTGTAATGGATTTCCAACCACAGAAGTGGGAAGAGATCAGTAAATTCTCACAAAAGCCAATGTTAAAAACAGGCAACATTCTCAATAGTAACTACTTTCTAATTTATTTATTTATTTTTTAAATGAAGTTTGTTTTTTTTTAATTAGTGTGTGTAGAACCTCAGGCGAATTTGGGAACCACCATGGACTCCTCCACCTCCTCCATTGTTTACTCTGCCCCGGGATTCACCTCTACCAAGACCAGAAACACAGGCCGCCCCCGATTCCACCCGGCGTCTATACGTGGGGTCTAGGATCCGAACTCAGGACCTTCCGCCTGCAAGGCGGAGGCTTAACCCCTGAGCCACCTCTCCAGCCCCTGCTTTCTAATTTATGATATGTATGTTGACCCTATAGCCCATTGAATCTCATTAAACATACAATGAAAAATAATTCCATTTATGATATAGGGGTATCAAATAGGGATAAATGAATCAAGACTTGTATGTGACTGAATAGTAACTACTGAGATTAGAGAGTTGGTAATAAGGTGACAGTTCCCTCCAATGTGGATACAAATAACCTCATCAAAATATGCAGACGTCTTAAACATAGAAAGGGACTATGTGTCCTGACTTTGTTGGGAATGTGAAATGGTGCTGCTGCTTTGGGAAAGAGTTTCCCATCAAGATGCTTAATCCTGACTGTGTGTTTGATGAGATTCACAATCACCTGGGAGACTCACCTCTGGGCATATCTATGAGGGTGTTTTTGGAGAGGTTTACCTAAGAAAGAAGACCCACTCTGAAAGGGAGACACCATCCTGTAGGCTGGGACCTTGGACTGAGTGAGAAAGAGAAAGAGCGGAGGGTCACATTCATCTCTCTTGTCCCTGACACAATATGACCAGCCACTTCATGTATTACCACCCCTTCCCCTACACAGTGGACTGTATCCCTCAGTCTGTGAGCTGAAATAAACTTTTTTTTTCTTTTGCTCTGGAATTTCCAAGACTCAGCCTTCCATGGCTGGAAGGGCGAGGTGCTTCCATTTCTGCCTGGTGTCTTACATGGGAGCATTGGCTTGTGAGACAGTGGCTTAACCTGTGAACCATCTCCAGCCATAAACCCTTTTTAAAAATTGCTTCTGTTAGGTATTTCTGTTATAGCCTTCAGAGGAGTAACTAGTACACCCAATTTTTCAAACGAAAAAATAATGCATTAGACGTGTGACTCAGCAATTCTAATTCTAAATCAGCAGAAATGATGCTAAAGATTCTCAAAGACATCATTACGGTTTGGATGCAAGTTGCCTCCCACAAGCTCATGTGCATGAAGCCTTAACTGGCATTGATGTTTGGGAAGATTGTGACACCTTGGTGAGGTGGAGCTTTGCTGGAGGAAGGTATGTCACAGGGGTGGGCCTGAAGGCTTGCTGGCCTGGCTCTCCTTGCAGTACGCTCTTGCCCTGTGCTTTCCTGATGACTAAGGATGTGAGCCGGCTCCTGTGACTATCTTCAGCCATTCCTTCTGCTTCCAGAGTCCCGCTATAATGGACTATAACCCCTCTGGAACCACAAGCCAAAGCATTCTATTTCTTCCTTAAGCTGTATGTGAGTATTGTCTCACAGCGACAGCAAGAAGAGTAACTGCAACAGACAGATGAGCACTCACAGCAGTATTATCATGCTGGTGCTAACTGAACAACACAAATGCTCAGCAACTGGAGAAAAGATAAAATGTGATACATCTATGCAGATATATGCGCTAGCATGAATGGGCTCCCAAACATTATGTTAAGTGAACAATGGCAGACACAAAAAAATTCTATGGTAGGATAGTATTTCCTGGATTACTTATGGAGAAAAATTAGAGTGCTTTTTCATTTGACTGGACTAGAAGAAGGCTTTTCACTATAAAATAGCACATGGCTCTTCTATATCTCTAAAATGGAATGTGTTATAACTGTTCAAAGGCATAAATTACTAGAAATAATTGAACTATATTTTTGCAATGAGCAAATTTTAGAGTATGTACATTAATATAATAGCTATTAATAGGATATTTATTAATAATATTATCAATAAATTATTAATAGAATTTACAAAGCTGTTAAACCCCAAACAGCTTTTGGCAAACAGCTTTTGGCAAGCAGCTTTTGGCAAACAGCTTTTGTTTGAAATAAAGGTACAAGAGAATATGGGCTGTGGGATGTCTGAGATTGTATGAAACCCAAATGTGAAGAGCTGAAGAGCAAAGTCTTTCACATGGTGTAAACATTTCCCATTGTTTTTGGTTTCTCTCACTTCCATGGTATCCTATAATTCCCCATCCACTTCCTTCTATTCTCTATGGATGCCTGTAATCATGTTTTCTCTATCCCAGTCTGCTTTCTGCCTCCTTGGTAAATGCAACTCCAGGGGTAGCTCTCTTCATGGAGGTTATATGTAAAAATGGGTAATTTACATAAAAACCGAAACAGTCCTGCACTTTCCTGGGGTAGTGCAGGAGTGATTGGATGATTTAATTATGGAAAAAATAGGCTGAAATTTTCAAGAAAAGCTGTGGGGATGAAACTTCATGGGCATAGAGATAATGGTAATTTCATCTTATTCGGATAATCATTATGCAAATGAAGGAAATAGGCTCAGAGACTTCTTGTAATTCGACCAAGGTCACACAGTTATTCCCTCCTCTTGCTGTAGAGAGCCTCATTTACAAGAAAGAAAAATCAGATGTCACACACAGTCTTTTTTTTTTTTAAGTATTTTTCAAATTTTATTTATTCAATTGTGCGTGTGTGTGTGTGTGTGTGTGTGTGTGTGTGTATTTAGAACCACGGGCGAATTCGGGAACCACCATGGACTGCCTCCACCTCCTGGTTTACTCTGACCTGGGATACTCCGCCCTACCAGGACCAGAAATGCAGGCCGCCCTGCTTCTGCCTGGCGTCTATATGTGGGGTCTAGGATCCGAACTCAGGACCTTCCGCCTGCAAGGCAGAGGCTTAACCCCTGAGCCAACTCTCCAGCCCCACACAATTTTAAATATAAATGAAAACCATGGAATTTTTCTTTCTCTTGGGCCTCATACAGAGTAATGTGCTCTGTGGCTTTTCCTTTTAGACTTGCTGGGATGTGTTTGGTGTCCTGCTGGAGAAGTGGAGAGAGCTGGTCAGGGCGGCGGCAGCTGCTAAAACAATCACAGCAGGTGCCTTTTTGAAGATGGAAGAGACAATCCTCAACCCTGAGAATGCACCGGTCAGATATAGAGAAACTGAATTTGTTTAATATTTTGGTGTTATCTATGTCTATTGGGTACTGTGAGAGAGGGAGAGACAGAGAGAGAGAGAGAAAGAGAGAGAGAGGTGTTATTTGTGTGTAACAGCCTATATAAGCAAATGTTAAGTTATAGATCCCTCAGTTATCATCTCTACTGTTACTTGAGAGTCCTCAATCCCTGAAGCAGAGTTAGTGAAGATGAAGCACTGGTTCACTTGGGCAATGCCCAGTGACCCTGCATCTGTTTCGTGTCCCGTGACCTGGTCGTACTTTGGAATGAGATACTGTGACCCTTACCATTCAGAATAAACAAGAGCAACCAATGTCTGTGGCTGAACAATACGAAAGGCAAACCGGACCTGCTTTTATGTCTCTGAGCTAGGATTTTAATTGGGTTTTCATAATACTCTAAAACCTCCAACTGGTTCAGACAAGGCATCTGTCTCAGGGCAGAAGCCACATCCTGATGGCCTGTCTCCCAGGCCCACCCTGCAGATGTGTTACATTTTGTTTGGCCTTTAAAGTGTTTGAAAATTTTGTTTTTGCTTTTTTTTTTAATATAACTTTGTAGACAATATTTTGCAATCTGGAGAATTCACAAAAACATCTAAATTTCCTGCTTCTTTTGAAAAATCTGACTCTTCCCTAGATGTACAATCATTCCAAGTATCTGTGGCACATTTTATTTAAAAGTGTGTTTATGTGTATTTCTCTCTCTCTCCTTGTCTGTCTCTGTGCCTGTGTGTACAGGAAGTACAGTATGTGTCTGTGGAAGTCCAAGGATGATTTTAGGGGTCATCCTGGATTGCTCCTCTTTCTTTTTGCTTAGCTCTGGTATTTCCCAGATCTTGAAGTACAGGCCATCACCATTTCTGCCTGGCATTTTTATGTGAGACCTGGGATTCGAACTCAGGACCTTCTGCTTGTGAGACAGAGTCTTAACCTCTGAGCCATCTCTCCAGCCCCTTTGCTCACTTTAAGCCCTGTTTACATGAGTCTGCTCATTCACTGATAGTTCTGGCAGGTCCTGGATGCTTGAGATACTGTGGCCTTGTAGACTGTTTTACCGTCTCTTCCAGGACAGCTTTAAAGACATTGGTTGCTTTGGTTTGTGGACAATACACTTAACTCCATTCCTTTTTGTCAAGTTCAAGGCCATTTTGGAAGTCTCTGTTGAATCACTTTTAGAAGTTTTGACACATATTTAGCCTGTTTCAATGGAGCTAAAATTTGTCCTTCAAAATGATTTCTGGAAATAGTCAAAGGAAAATTTAGGACCAAGTTTGGGGAAAAAGTATGTGAGACTAATGGAATCTTGCTTCAAGTGAGTGGCTTGTAATTTTATTCAAAGGCAGCAATTATAAAAAAATAAATTAAAAATGCTTTGATGGGTGACTTTCACTTCTGTCAATTACCCTTCCTACAAATCTCAAAATTACCCAGTGTGTTGTTCTGTTATTTGTAGGTGGCTTGGTTTCTAATATTTTTTGTTAACACCTTTATCCTCACGATTCCCCCTGTCTGACAGAAACCACCTCAGGGAAAAAATGTTCTTAGAGCATATGGAAACAAGGAATGTTATCCTTTATGATTCTTGGTTACAGTTCCTCGTCCAGCCTGGCAGGAGAGCGCATACCAATCCCAGGGGCTGAGGGAACTGGCCACATCCATCCACAGGACTGCTGAGAAAGGTGCAAACCTCACTAGCCAGTGATAAGTCTGCTAAAGTAATTCCAACTTCCCGAAGCAGCTCCCTCCATCTTATCCACCCGCATAGGGAAAAGTCCCACACACCTTAGGCTGGGTATTTCCTTATCAATTAGACAATCTCCTGCAGGCTTGCTGAGGGCTTAACTCAACTACTAATCCTTTATAAATGTACCCAGAGCTTGAGCTTTCAATTATCCAGGTTGACATCTGGATGTGCAGTATGTGTGTGTGTATGTGTGTGCTGGTGCGCATGTGAAGGCCAGAGGAGGACATCAAGTGTCCTGCTCTATCATTCTATGCCTTATTCCCTTGAGATGGGGGTCTCTCACTAAACCTGGACCTAGGCTGTCTGCCAGCCCAGAAACCCTCCTGTCTCTGATCCCTTCAGGAGCATGTATGGCCACAGCAGCTTTTTTATATGTATGCTGGGACTTTGAACTCAGGTCCTTATTCCTGTCCAGCAAATGCTGTCACCCACTGAGATATTTCTCCACCCTCTTACTCATTTTTTTGGACAGTGTACATAGTTGGTAGTCAAAACAGTCCTTAATGAATGCATCCATGTATGAATGAATGAAGTCAGTATAAATGGGACTCCTCTGTCGACTACATACATTTGTTTACGTATTTATTTTTTTTTGCATATGTGTGTGTTGAGGCCAGAGAACCAACTCGGGGATCCTTCATCAGGAGGGGGGCGTCCTCCATTTCTTTGCAGGTTTTTCAAAGTTGGCGAGGCTGGCTGGCCAGAACCTACCAGCCTCTGTCTCCCCCTACCACTCGAATAGGACACTTCTCCGCACGGATTCTAGGAGCGCCTCCATGGTCGCTATCACTGTGCTACCTCCCCATCCTAGCGTTGACTTTTTCTAAGGGGACAACCCACTTTATATCTCTTAAACATCAATCGTCACCTAAAACATTTGAATATGTTTGCATAATCAAAATGAATAAAGAATAACAGATGTGGGGTTGAATGACTTTGCTCTTCTTTTCCGACAGAGGACACTTCTCGCGGTGTGGTTTTGTTAAGCGATGGCAAGGAAGTGTGCGGGTTGTAGAATCAAAGGGGAAACCAAACCCGTCAAGAATTATAGCTTTCTGTTCGCGTTCTGGTCCCAAAATAAAGCTTATCAGACAGGGTTAGCATTTTATATATGGCGAGCTAAGTAGCAGTGCCGACTTCAGCAGAGCGTCGTTTTGAAACCTCCAAAGCGTGAAATAACTTTAAGTCACTTTAAGTCTGAAGCAGAGGCAAATCCCTAGAAACCACACTTGACACGTGTGCGCGAAATCTGCGTTCAGGTGCGCGGTGTCGCACAGGTGGGCAGCCCGAGGCGGCGAGTCCTTGCGTCCCCGCGGGAGAAAGGGAGCCGCCTGCCCATCGCCGCGCTCTCGCTCTGGCTGCAGAAGCGCACCGATCTGCCCCGCCGCCTCTCCCGCTTGGGGATCGCCCGCACCCCGGGCTGTCCTGGCCTCTATTCCGGGGCCCCGTGACCTCACGCCCTCGGCAGACCACACAGCGTTCGTAGCGCAGCGGCGCGGGGCAGGCCGGCTGGCGATCGCCGGGCAGGGAAGGACTCCGGGTGGAGGGCAAGGACACGCCCACGCCGGCGACCCAAAATAGCCCACACGCCGCGGGCCCGAAATCAGACAGGAAGCCAAATAATCCGGGGCGTAGAGCGCCGGCCGAGGCCGCCAGCCAAGGGTCCGCGGCGAGGGGCGGCGCGGGCCGCGGGGCGGGGCGGGGCGGCCGAGGCTATTAGAGGCGCGGCGGGGCGGCGGGGCGGCAGCGCGGGGCTGCGATGGAGCGCGACGGCTGCGCGGGGCGCGGGGAGGCCGGGCGCGGACCCCGGGACGGCGCGGCGGGGAACGGGCGCGAGGCGAACCGCGGGGCGCACGCGGACCCGCCGGCCGCCGCGTCCCTGCTGACGCCCCTGGAGCTGGGGGAGGAGTCGCCGGAGAAGGCGGCACGCGCCCGGCCGGCCAAGGACCCCAACACCTATAAAGTGCTGTCGCTGGTAGGTCCTCGATCGGCGCGCCGGGCCGCTGTGGGGCGGCGGGCGGGAGGCGGCGCCTGCGCTCCGGCCACCCCCGCGCTCAGCACCGGCCGCCCGGAGAGAGGCAGCGTCGGCGCGGCTCGCGGTGACCTGCAGGCGCCGCCCAGGGCTGGCACCTTGGCCGCTTCCCTGCGCCCCAGGGACACCGGTACCACTTGTATTAGGGAACGCGCAGGCTGTTAAACTCGGTCTCCTAACACCCTCCACGACCCCCAAAGTACGGAGTCTTTAATAGAGAACCATGGCCAAGCTGGAAGTTGTGTTTATTTAACCTTCTGGGCAGACTGGCTCAGGGTGCAGGTACCGAGGACTTTATGTGGACTGAGTCCAGTGGAGAAGACACAAAGCGACCCTTTTAAAGTATCACCAGAAACTTAAACACTTTCGTGTTTCCTTGCAGCTGCTCAAAAATCTCACCGATATGCACAATATGCAACAGGCAAGCGCCCGGTTGGAGGCTTTGCCTCTGTTTTAAACACAACTGCAGGCGCGCACTGCTGGCATAACTGCCTGTTGTGTCTGCTGTTTTGTTAGGACAGTTACAGTAGCAACATTCAACTTTTGGAAATGGGATGGTTGTTTTTCCGCTCTGAATCTTTGCTGAGCAGAAAGTCTGGTTTACATGGCCTGTATCAACTCTTCAGGGCTTGTGCAACTCTTTCCAATCTCTGTGTCTTTGTGTTAAAGGGAGGTGGGGATAGGGGGCTGGGAGGCATCCACTCTCTTGCACATTGCCCGGGATGAGTGCCCGGCTCAAGTGGAGAAGTGCATGTATATTGCAAAGACGGCCATCATCTTATTGTGATGTGTGGAGCTCACAGACTTCCGTGGGTAGCTAGCATACCTTAAAATACGTCCTCACCCTGGACTGAGCATGTTTTCTTGAAAAATAACCTTTTTAATGTTTACAGTCTTCCTTTTGCCATCGTTTCCATTTTCGCTGTATTTTAGGTACCATGGCGACATCATAGTATTCTGAGTATTCCTAGACTTCAGAGATGTGTCATATCCTTAGTACTTAAAAATAAGTCTAAGATTCAAAGAATAAGTGTCCCACACCAGTGTGGTGTTTGCATCTCAGGAAACATTTTGTATCATATGTCACTCATATATTCGTGGAATTTTTTTTCTTTTTTTAGTTTGGGACTAGTGAGTTTTTTTTAACACCTTAATTTGTGTGTGTGTGTGTATCAGAGGTACTGTGTGTGTGTGCGCGCACGTGTGTGTGTATGTGTGTGTGTGTATGTGTGTGTGTGTATCAGAGGGTACTGTGTGTCCCTGTGGAGGACCAAGGGTAACTTCGGGAATCAATCCTGATTGCTTGTACCTCCTTCTTGCTAGCTCTGGGATTTCCAGGCTCTGCCTACTAGGGCTGGCAGTGCAGACCACTGCCATTTCCTCCTGGAGTTTTTATGTGGGACCTGGGATTTGAATTCAGGAACTTCTTCTTGTGAGGCAGAGTAATTCCTGAGCCTCTCCAGCCAGGACTAATATTTTGTAATTGTAGTTGTTATTGAGGAAAACCTTAGTGTTACACGGTTACCTAAAATATTGAAAATTCAGTAGCCTCAGGTGTTTAGTGTATTATGAGATAATGAAGGCCAATATATCAAATTAGTATGAAATTTGGATGTAAAAACATTTTTGTATGCCTATTAATCTTGAATGGGTTTCTGATTGCTGTGTTTGATTTTTAAAATCATTTCTGCTCATTTACTTATGGGTCCATAAGAGATATCAACAAAAGTCCCCCTGTGGAACACATTCTGTGGTTTGTTCACATTTGCCCTCAACTGGTCAGAGGGCCTTGCCTCGTTGTAAATGGCCATATTTTTCATCCTACCACATTGGATCTTTTTTGTAACAAATACTGAATTATAAAGATGCTCTTGTCTAGATCTTTGACTGGAATATTGGGAGATATTAAAATATCAGTCATCACCAAACTCCAGCTTTATCGTTGAAACTCAGGGGCTGAGCTGGAAGTAAAACCTCCTTCCCCTACTTTAATAATCCTCCTTCCTAAGTTTTGGGGGTAGAGTCCCCTAAAGGAATCTGGCAGCTGTCATCAAAGGGCTTTGGAACAGTCTTCTAGAGAAGTTGTAATTACAGGATTTTTTTCAGATTAAGCATGAACACACTTTCATAAAGTGGACGAGTCAAGTTAGACTAATTGCATCCTAGGGTTGGATTAAGAAGGGGCCCCCATCACTTCCAGCCACATGGCTTCAGTCCAGCAGGATAAGTATGGGGTTTCCCTGTGGAGGGAAGATGCAGCAGAGGCAATATGATTTTTGCACTTTTCTGAGATTTTTACCAGATTAACTGAAGTTGTAAGAGTTGTAAAGACAGGAAGATCCTGTCCTGGTCTGTTTTTCCCAGGGTGGTAGAAGAGCAGCAAGCTTTCCTCTGGATCTTGGCAGTGCTTATGCCTCGGCACTGAACCAGACTGAGGAAAGGAAGGTAAAATAGGTATTACTCTCAATGGGCTTTCAGTAGATAGGTATGCTAGCTTCCCATCACTACAATGAAATGTGCAGACAATTAAGTTACAAAGAGACAAGACAGATTTAGCTTATGGTCCTGATAGTGCCAGTTCACAGTCAAGATCTGTTGCTTTGGGCTTCTACTGAGAGCCCTGAATGTCATCAGTGACATGCATGTGGGGAAGGACATGTCCATCCTGAGCCAGGGAACAGGATGAAGGAGGACACAACTCTAGTGACCTCAGAACTTCCCCAGAGGGTAGAACCTTTCAAAGTCCTACTGCCAGGGGACCAAGACTTCAACTTGTTGAAGTTTGGGGACAGGACTTTTATGAACCCAAGTATTGCAGCGTGTCAAGTATGAAATGGTCTTTCTTTGGCTCCATCAAGTTTTGAACTGATGTCCACACTTCCATCTGGCTGGACTTGTGGATTTATTTGAAATAGCCTTCTTGCTCTGTAGTATAGTTTTAAAGGGACATGTAACCTTCAAGTACATTGCAATGCACTTTTTCAGTTAGTTCTTTTATCATTTTTGCATTTTTTTTGACATAGAGTTTTATGTAGCCTAGGCTGCTCTCAAAATTTAAAAAAAAATTCATTCATTCATTCATTCATTCATGGCACTTGGTGTCCCTGTGGAGGACCAAGGTTGACTTGGGGAATCATCCTGGGTTGCTTCCACCTCCTTCTTGCTTCTCTCTGGGATTTCCCAGGCTCCATCCACCAGGGCTCTCCATTTCCATCTGGTAGTTTTTACATGGGACTTGGGATCTGAATTCAGGACCTGCTTGTAAGGCAGAGCCTTAAACCTTGAGTCATCTCTCCAGACCTTAAACTTTTTTTTTAATTGTGTGTGTGTGTGTTTCAGAAGGCAATGTGTGTCCCTGTGGAGGACCAAGGTTGATTTCGGGAATCATCCTGGATTGCTTCTATCTCCTTCCTGCTTCACTCTGGGGTTTTCCAGGCTCTGCTCACTAGGGCTGGAAGTGCAGGCTGCTGCCATTTACCATTTCCGCCTGCCGTTTTTATGTGGGACTTGGCTCTTCTGCTTGTGAGGCAGTCTTAACCCCTGATCCATCTCTCTAGCCCCTCAGCTCTTTTAAAGCATTGCTTTGGTGAATGTGTGATCATCTCCGTATCTATGAAGATGCATATCTGTTCTAGAAGAGCTTTGCTATGGGTATTGGTCACTTTCCTGGGTAGAGGACTGCTTTTACCTTTGCATGGAAGCATTCCTCCTGAGAGATAGAAGTTGACCTTGCTTGTCTGAGGTTTGAATGTGAAGGTTCTCCAGCTTCCTTCCCCTTAATTAACTTCTTAATTAAATTTGGAATTCAGATTTCTCTTTGATTTGTAAATGCATTGTCCTAGTTTGGCATTTTATTGCCACAAAACCTGAGCACTTTCAAGTCAGATTAGTCCCCTATTTCTCTTTTAAGGTGTTTGTTTCATGTATTCTAATCAGATGCATGAGGATTTCCAGGGCTGCTGCTGGACTGCTGTGTTTCTAGTGGTTTAAGATAGTATATTATCCAGTGTTCATGTCAGCATTTGATTGGTTGAATAAATGCACTGCTTTTTCAGGTAGACAAAATCATGCTTCCGGTTGGGAAGGCAAGATGGGAAGATAAAATACTCAACCACAGACTCAAAAGGCCTTTGAAGGTCAGAAATCCAAATCCACAGGACACTTGGGTATAATGTCAGGGATAAGATCAAAACCGGGATAATATTTTATTTAAAACTAGGAATCTATTAAATCTAATGATCACAATTCCCAAAGAACGTCAGCATGCATTAGTCCAGGCTACTTAGAGAGAGGTCATGTGATAATTTGAGTTCAAAATGAAAAATGTAACCCCTGGACATTCCTCTGACACCCCCCCCCCCAAGTGTGGCCCCGTCAGGTAAGAGAAACCTCCCTAGGCCATCTTGTCTTTGCTTTGGGGACTCAGTGCCACCCTCTGAACTCAGCCTTGCTGACCTGTCAGGCAAGTGATTTTTCTAGCATTGCTTTCTTGTTTCTGACTCAAGGCATGTTCTGGTACTTCTCTCATACCACTTATTATATATTATTAATTATATTAATATTATAATAAACATAATATTTTACATATTATAATATATAATATTATATTAATATGGATATATTATTAATATATCTTGGCTGTTTCCATACCACGTAATCTCTTTCTTGGGTATTGAGCTCCCCTGTGACTAAGGTGAGGCAAGGAGTCAGCGAATGGAGAACAGACACACACAACTCTCTAGGCTGAGTGAATCTGGACCCTCTTTATTGAAACTTTGTGGCAGCTTTTATACTAGAAAATTTTGGGGCAAAGAATGTTGCATCTGCAAACAGACACATATTCTCCTAGTCAGCAGAACTCACCTTCAGGATAGACATTTTTTCAAGAACCTAACCCACTGCTTGAGGGTAAAGGCACTTAACAGAACCATTCTCCCAGTATTTCCAAATCTAGCTAATCTATAATGCTTTACCAAAATAGCCACAGGGTCTGAGTCCACATAGTTGTCAGTGTTTAACAGAGACTGCATTTGAGACTAGTTAAAATACACAGAGGAGATTTGAGCTCCTTTTCATTTCAATAAGGAACATGTTTTCATTACAATTAACTATTCGTGTGCCATATCTATTATACATTTTTGTAAATGGTATAGATGAATCTGTTGGAGGGGGCACATGCTATACATTAATTTTTCCTTTTGAAGGATACCAAATTCTAGCTGCTGTCATGTAAACTGGCCCATACTAGGTCACTATGCTAGAAACTATATTAGGATTTATCTTACTACTATTTTCTATTAATTTATATGCTCTATATTATGTACTGTTTCTAGTGAACAGATGGCATAGTCCCATATTTATAAAGTTTCTGAATTAGTTCATAGGTGGGAATTTTACCTACCTATGTTTTAAGACTTTTGAAGTTGCTTTCTAATTTCTTTAAAATCAGCATATACATTCTAGCTAACAAGTCTACTTACTGTGTGTGACTAGACATGAAATTTCTAGTTAGAATTTGACTTAAAGTTGAAAACAGGCTTTTTCTCTAGATTAGGGAGCAGGAAGCTAGACCCAAAAAACCTAAGAACAGGTAGGAGGCACTCCCAGAATTCCTCTGCCAGAGGCAAAACTTAAATTACTTAGGGAGGAATCCCTAGCACCTGCCTACGGTGTTACTTGTGACATTTCAGTGAGCAGGCTTTAGGCCCGAACTGGGCAGAAACACCAAGGCCTGACAATTCCCATATTTTCCTTATTTCTCTTATTTATTTCAAATAATGCCATGTCCTTTTTCCAGAAAATGTCTCCTTGAAACAATATTCTGCCATGCTGGGACCTTGTCCACCAGGATGGTCGGATAAGGACGCGGCATTTTTTTTTTTTTTTAAATTTCCCTTCTGTGTCCCTTTTCTAGCTAACTCAATTTTACCATTGCTTCTCCCTGCCACATCTTAATCAGAACTCCAAGCAGAATTCCTAGCGGCCATCTTGAGAGACATCAGACACTCTGAGAACAGTTAGAGAAAATTTCAATTATCAGTTTTTAAAGTTAAATTAGTTTTGAGTTGGAGAGATGGCTCAGGGATTAAGATTCTGCCTCAAAAACAGAAGGACCTGAGTTCAGATACCAGATCCCATGTAAAAACACCAGTTAAAAATGGTGACAGCCTACACTTCAAACTCTGGAAGGCAGAGCCTAGGAAATCCTAGAGCAAAGCAAAAAAGAATCAATTGAGGATGATTCCTAAAGTCATCCCTGAGCCTCCATGGGCACACATACTACACTCTAAAACACACACACACACACACACACACACACACACGCACACACGCACACACTAAAATGTTAAAGTAGTTTCATATTCAGTTTTTTTTTTTAATTTTTTATTATTATTATTTATTCAACTGTGCGCATGTGCATGTGTATGTGCGCGCGTGTGTGTGTGTCTGTGTGTGTGTGTCTGTGTATGTGTAGAACCACGGACGAACTCGCGAACCAACATGGACGCCTCCACCTCCTTCTGCCCTGGGATTCACAGGCTCCGCCCTACCAGGACCAGAAGCGCAGGTCGCGCCCCCCCCCCCCCCCCCCCCGCTTCCGCCGGGCGTCTGTACGTGGGATCTGGGATCCGAACTCAGGACCCTCCGCTGGCAAGGCGGAGGCTTAAACCCTGAGCCACCTCTCCAGCCCCTCAGTTTTGTTTTTGAGCTTGATGAATACTGTTATAAATATTTTGTGATTTTTTTTTAAAGATTAGCAGATATAATTCATCTATATTATAGATTTCATGGATAAATCAGGCTACTTAGTCATGATTCATAGCAATTATTTTTTGGTAGAGGGAGAGGTATTTCATGGTCCAGACACTTTAGAGACAAACTGTGGAAGCTAGCTTAGATCTGCCTTTAGTTCAGTTATACTTGCTTGCATCAACTATGATATATTCTCCAAATGAAAAAGGTAGACAAGAAACCATTCAGCAAATGAGTTTCAGACAGAACATTGAAATAGTGTGCAACATGTCTAGATACTCAAAGACTTGTGAAATATGAACATCCTTTGGTATTAACCAAAAACTAAGTTACACTTTTACCAAAGAAAGTGAGAGTAATACATTTAAAAGCTTTTCAAAAAACTGACCAGAATGTTTGGCTAAATATTAACAGGAACACTAACTTCTTCAGTATTTTTTTTTTTTTTTGAGGTTTTGTTGCCATTGTTAAAATAACATCTGTAGGGCTGGAAAGATGGCTCAGGGGTTAAGATTCTGCTTAGCAAGCCAAAGGTCCTGAGTTTGATTTCTAGGGCCCATATAAGCAATGCCAGATGGACACAGGGCAGAGCTTGGAAAATCCCAGTGAAGCAAGATGGAGATAGACACAGTCTAGGATGATTCTTGAAGTCACCTTGGTCCTCCACAGAGACACATAGTGCCCTCTGACACACATACACATACGTGTGTGTGTGTGTGTGTGTGTGTGTGTATAATGGATCTCCACTTTTCTTTTACTGTAGAAGGAGAAATGGCAATGTAGTTGGTAAAAGTCTCAATGATTGTAACTGCAGACTTGTTCAGGAGCCATTCCAACCATTAATCTTCCACAGCTGCACCCCAGTCTGCAGTTGTCAAGTTTGATACCAAAATGCAACCTTAACAGTAGATAATCAAATTTTTTCAAAACTAACCAAATGAACTGCTCGGAATACACTGTGAGCAAAGCCTGGATTCCCCTGATGTGTGTATTTATATAAGCAAGGGCTGGGGTTGTAGATTGACATAGCCATTGGTCCTGAAATTACCAGCAACATGTAAAGAAACTGTGACAAAGGGTGTGTAATCAATTAAAAGTGTGTGTGTGTGTGTGTGTGTGTGTGTGTGTGTGTGAAAAATGCTTTGAGAAATTAAACTTTCTACAAAGGCAGTAAAGGAAGCATCTACAGCTAAAAAACTTGAATCTCTGGTTTAAAACTGCTGACTCCAGACTAGAGAAAGCTCAGTCAGTCAGTGAAATAATGCATCCAAACCCAGCCATGGGGAGGAGACACACAGGCACACCTGGGAATTTGTCATAGTTGAGCACAGGGGTCAACTTGACAGTTGAGGGTTTGAGCTCTAGGCACATTTGTAGAGAATTAGTGGTTGAGTTAGGCCCAGAGCAGACCTTTTAAGAGATTGTCTAGCTGATGGGGAAGGTCCAGCCCATGGTGGGTGGGATTAGGCCCTTGAATAAAATACAGTTGGTTGAGAGAGTCAGCTGTGAAAGTAGTGGGCTGTGATAGCTGGGAGAAATGTTCTTACTTCTGCTGAGCCTGTCTCATTGGTTTGTCTTCTCCATGGTGAATAAAGATTGCATCTTGATTCTTCACGCTTGGACTGTCTCTGGGTCTCTGGCCATCCTTTGCCTGCTGCTAAGAGATTTCTAAATTACTTACATAAGGAGTTTCTTTGAGTAATTTAATGGCTAAATTACTTTTGGGGGTGGAATCCAAAATCAGTATAATTTGAATTGCTGTTTTGAAGTCAAATTTTTCTATATGCTTCAAGTGTATGTAAACTGTGTGTGTGTGTGTGTGTGTGTGCGTGCATGTAATGGTTTTTATCATAAACTTAAAATTGCTCATTGGTACATTTTATTTATTTATTTAATTTATTATTATTATTATTTTTATTATTATTATTTCCACTTATACAAACTTAACAGGTACACTGGTCCCCTCCCTCCCTCCACCTCCCCTGACCCCCCTGCTCCTCCCTCCCCTCCTCCTTCCTCTCCATCCCCCAGTGCCCTCCCCCCCAATCCCCGGAGCATCCTTTAATGACCATGCCAAACTCTCCTCTGGGTCCTCCTTTCCAATGAGGTGCAAGGACCCAGGGGCATTTCCCAGAACCCTTTCCTGTGTTCTCCTTAAGCTTAGGAACACTACTGTGACTGTCAGTCCCTAGCCTCCAAGGATCCTAGTGCCTTTAGTCCATGCTAGACTTTGTTGGGTCAATAATGTGTTGGACATAGCGCAGATCATGCAGAGTCCTATTATAATTGCTTCAGCCCTAACTTGTATGGAGTATCTTGCATATCATTACTCCTCCCATCCTTGTGCTCTTACAATCTTACAGCCCCCTCTTCCACAAATTTCCCTGAGCTTCAGGATGGGGAGAGATTAGGCTGGCTTAATCTGGTTGATATAGAGTCTCTGATGTTCTGAATTATGGTTTGTTGATTTTTTTTTTTTTTTTTTTTGGTTTTGCTGCTCCTGCAATGCCCTTGGCTCCATCCTGATGGGTATTGGATGTCACCCCCTGGCCAGAGATAAAAACCTAGGTCGCAGTGAGTCCGGGCTGGACTTTGGGCGTCCTGGGCGGGTGGGGAAAGGGCTCTTTGGTACATTTTAAAGTGCTAGAATAGAAACCAGAATAGGAAAATACAGTTATGATAGTAATTTTGGAGAGTGTGAATCTTCACAGATATATCTCACTCGGTCATTTTCTCACTGTCTCTTAGGACTCTTCACTGATCCTGCTGGCAAGCATGGCCTCCAGATGGGAGTCCGGACCCATGAGGAACATTCTAGTGGTTTTTAAGGAATGCATCCTGAGAAAACTTGCTTGTTTCTCAAGTTGACTTCCATCCTTTGGAAGACTTTTTGGCATTAGATCGAATGCAGGGTCTTTATGAGCCATCTGGGGCTAATGGTCTCTTACTGACTGATCTGAAGAGACTCAAATAGTTTTTTTTTTTATGATGACATTGCTCAGCAAAACAAATACAACTGCCCTTGCAAGACTTTTTCCAAACAGAGTCCCACATTGCTCTAGAGTGTCTTTATGTGATTTTGGATTAAGTGTGTTTTTTATCCAAAGACGGCACAGCTGGAGCAGTGGAGAGACGACCTTTGTCTTTTCAGCCACCACAGCCCTGGATTCCCTAAGGGTTTTCTAGGGAAAATTCCAAATCAAAATTATTATTTCTTAAAATGTTTTATTTATTTAAGAGACAGAGAAAGAAGGGGAGAGAAAGGAGAGAGAAAGAGAGAGAAAGAGGGAAAGAAAGAGCACGTGATGGCACATGCGTGGAGATCATAGGACAACTTTTGGAAGTCTGTTCTCTCCTACCACATTGGCTGCAGAGAGCAAACTCTGATTGCCAGTTCATGTGCAGGCACCTTTACCTGCTTACTGTAGTTTCCCTTCATGCTGATAAATGCATGACGAAACAGTGTAAAGGTGAACCAGGGGTTTTATTCTGGTTTAGGATTGTCCAGTCGTAGTTCCTTATTCAGTCTGGCAGGGGAGTCTACACCAAAACCAGGAGCTGAGGGAACTGGCCACACCACATCCCCATGACTGAGAGAGGGACAATCCTCACTTACCAGACCAGCAGGGCTTGCCAAGTATACTAAAGAAGGCAACTTCCTTAATCACTTCACTCTCCCTTCTTCATCTGTTTTGGGCCTTGCCCCTCCTCCCCCCAGTCATGGATTGGGTCCTCCCTCATCAGTCAACCCTCTGCAGGCATGCTCAGGGTTTAAATCACCTACTAATTTTTCACAACTGTGCCCCAAATGGAGCCTTCAGTTGTCAAGTCGATACCTGTATCTAACTCTGGCACTGTTGCTTTATCTCACTAGTTCCTAGTCAAAATGATTCTACCCACTAGGAAGACGTGGTTTGACCCTTGGTTTGTTGATTTGGTTGGTGGGAGCTCAAGGCAGTGGAGTAAATTTGGTTGACAGGGGCTTAAGGCAGTGGAGTAAACCTGCTAGCGCCTTGGAAAAAGTCAAGGAAACAGATCCACTTAGACGAGTTCTCACGGACTTGTAATAAGAAACACAGCTAGCTTCACTTAAAAGATTTTCCCAGATAAGGAGTGAAAATATCCTTTTTTTTTTCACACAGAGTTTGTTACATCTCAAACTTAGACTTGCTATTAAATTTTATGTGTAATAAAATTGACAGATTGAAGTTCTGTCATTTTCTAGAAGAAAGCAATTGTGAACTTGAACTTCCAGCTAAATGACTTCCCCCCCCCTTTCATGAAACACCTCTGGTATTTGAAAGAATTACTGATAAACTGTTATTTTTAGTTGGGTATCTAGTGCACATTTTCTCTCTCTCTAAATGAGGAACATTATCTTGTCAATTTAAGGTCAAAAGAAGGGGAGATGCTAGCTGATGCTCAACTTTTGAACGAAACTTAGAATTTTGAAGTACTTGTATATCCATTCTGAGTTTGACAACTTCTAAGTCCTTAATGGCGAAATTCCCTAATTATGAAATTGAGGACAATAATAAGTTTTTTTTTCATATAGTGTCCAATATCATCTGTAGCAGTTCCCTTTTTTTTTTTTTTTTTGCTCATATATGCGTGTATGAGTGTGTCCCTGTGGAATCCCAAAAGTGATTTCAAGAAACCTCCTGGATTGCTTCTACCTCCTTTGTGCTTCCCTGTAGAATTTCCAGGCTCTACCCACCAGAGCCAGAAGTGTAGGCTGCTGCCGTTTCTACCTGGCATTTTTATGTTGGACCTGGTATCTAACTGAGGACTTTCTGCTTGTGAGGCAGAGTCTTAACCTTGGAGCCATCTCTGCAGCCCAGCACTTACTCTTATCTGTTGCTGTGAGACAAGACTCCAACTCAAGTAGCTTAAAGGGAGAAAGGGAGAGTTATTCAGCTTTAGAGGGGAGATAACAGTCCTTCATGATGGAAAAGGCATGACTAGCAGCAGAAGCTGGAGGCAAGCTGTCACCTCCTTCACGGAGGCTGAGAGTTCAAAACTGCCAACTGCAAGTGCAGACTTCTCCTGGGAGTAGGGTGGAGCTAATCCACCTCAGGGCCCACCCCCTGTGACTGCCTTCCTCCAGCAAGGTTTCACTTCTTAAAGGTGCCATGACCTTCCCGAACACATGAGCCTGTGGGGAACACATTTTAAACCATGACATCAACATTTGAAAAAAAAAATCATAATTCAGGGAACCGATATTTTTCAAAGATCCAGCCAATGATGTTTCAGAATCAAACATTGACAGGAGGCACATTCATAGTGCATGAGGTGTAACAATATAAACAGTCCTTGGTGTCATGTTATAAATTACTTTTAAGAATTCAATGCTTGTGGAGTATCTGTGTGGTTTTAGGGAAGAATGTTTGTTGTCACTTATGACTGCTATAATGCAGTTTTAGGAGTATAATTAGATGTTGAAGGTGTGAAAATACATCTGCTTTAAGGAAAGGTATATATTCAGTACTATTTTAAATACTAGGAAGAGGGAGAAAATAGTTTAGCATGTAGAAAAAGAATCAGCTAGTTGTATTTGTGTGTGTGTGTGTGCATGTGTGTGTGTGTGTGTGTGTGTATGTTTCAAAATTCGACTTTTGCTAAATCATTTAGTCTAATGCCTTGACCTCCTGGTCAGAGATGGAAAAATCATGTCTCCAGGAAATTTGGGGGATTATCCAAGATGACAAAAGTAATACTTTAGCGAATCTCACTTCAGTAGTTGATTGATAGATACCTTTGGAGTCAGACAGATTTTAATTTAAATCCTACTACTGTTATTAGCTGTCTGATACAGACAAATATTTCTTGAATATTAGCTTCCACAGTTACAAAGTAGATAGAAACCCCCCTCAGGGGATTGTAAGAGAATTCGGTAATGCATACAAAGTGGCACATAGCATGCCTTGAAGTAAACAATTGTTTTTCTTGTTAACTGCTAGGCTTCAATATGACTGTGATTTTTTGGGTTTTCTATCCAGCGTGTGCTTTTCCAACACATTAGCATCGTTCCCTTGGCTGTTGTGAAAAAATGGAGATATAGGAGACCCTCGTCAAACCCACTGAGCCCTCATCCACATCTTCAGATACTCGGGCATTTGTGTGCACTTTAAAATTTGGAGGCCCGGGGCTGAGAGGCCAAGCAGCTGAGGCATCTACTCGGTGTGTGCAGTGCCATTGATTCCCTGTGGGATGCTCTGATTAAAAACATAAAAGAAGACAAGCAGCTACTGCTTTTCTTGTCTCCAGCTGTGGTGTCACTGGGGTGTGTAGGGGGGGGCCGTTGCTGGCACCTCTTTGCCCCTCTGCCTCCTCAGGTCTCACTTCCTTTCAAGGTGCAGCTTCCATCTTTCAGGAAACAACTCACAGTCTCATTTGTCTTTTAGTTACAATTGCCTTTCTTACTCTGCACCTACTTATCCCTTAATTGTTGTTTATTGCTCTGCACTCAGCCACATTTCTCCTTTTGCTGTCGTCAGATAGCAGATGTTTTTTTCCAATTCATCTGCCTATCCAACTGAGTATCATGTCAGGGTCTCCTGCTCTCCCATTGGCAATAGAATTCTTCAATTCAGATTCCTCTTAGAGAACCTTCTGTATGGGAAGAAACATACTTGACACAAAGCCCAGAGCAAAGGAATTGTTGACCACTTTGTTCCTCAATAATGCCATTGTATAAACATACTGGCTCCCTAAAAAGTGCCACCCAATGTCATAGAGATTAGAATCTAGGGGATTCTGGTCTAGGAACAGGGGAATGAAATGTGTTCAGGTGGGAAGGTTGTGGAGCACTAGACAGACTGGTGATCTGACCTGTTTTTGGATTACCCAGTTAAATCAGTACAAAACCACTGGCACACCACTTATTTATGTACCTTATTCAATCAGTTTGAATGAACTTTGCATGAAAAACATTCACATACCCCAGTGCATAGACATCTGTCATCTTTTGGAAACGTAAGAGGAAAAAAGCAATGTTGACTTTTTTGGAATGATTCAAGCGTAGGTGTTCAGTGACAGGGATCCTGTAGCTGTCAGGCAGGGGTAGCCAGATGACCTTTGACAGTTACTCTGCAGACTTTCAGTTTTGAAGGAGTTGGATTGGATGGGCTTCTGAACTTTGCGCTTCTGAGTCTAGCCTCCTTTAGTACATTATTTCTTATCACTCAAGAGCTTGTTCTGAGCACTCTTATCTATTTGCAGTAGCAGTCCTGGAGGTCTGTGACGTTTGTGGGTAACCCCTTATTTGTCAGCCCTAGGGGGTAGACCCTTGCACACAAGTGCCCTGATTGTTAAGCGCACACACACACTTTTGTTGGGTTTCCCTTGTGTCTTACCTTGTACTCAGCACTTTGCCTCCTTGAATTGGCAGCTTATTGTGAGGTCGGAGGAAGCCAACTTCTGGCCTGTGAGTGTGTAGTGGCACTTACAAGCCGTGTGCTGATCTGCCAGTGTGAAAACTGTGCTTCCTTTAGGAAGTGACACGGCAGGCTGAGGATTCAGAAGGAAGAACCCAGAGGGCAGAGGCTCTGGAACAGGAGGCAGCGTTGTATTTAGCAGTGTTCTGTTGTATGTGTGTGAGGCGTACAAGGCTGGCAAAGGCAGAGCCAGCCAGCACCTAACTGGGCCCCAGCTGAGGGATCCCAGTTTCTAGAAGTAACTGGAAAGCACTGAAGTCTTTTTCTGATGGTTGTTTTGGTTTTGTTTTTTCCTTTTTGTTCTTAGCAACAAGTCAAGATCTAATTTACATCTGAAAAAGATCATTGTGGCATTAGTGGTAGGAGCAAATTGAAGGGTGTAGCAAATTGTATAATTGTGTAGCAAGAGCACTTAGTCTTGTTTGGGTTCTACTTGACTACTCTGTAACTATCTTCGCTCCCACTAGGCACATGAGGCTCTTTCCATTAAGCTCTAAATGCATCAATATTAAAGATAACAGAATTCATTCCCTAGTTACATATGCCTTGGTCAGCGTCAGCTTAGTTCACTGCCATACTGAATAATCTGGATGCACAAGAACATTTGTGTCTTCCCAGTAATTTACATTGGATAACAATGGTGATATCACAGGGATACTTTGGTGATATGGGGCTTAAGTGCAACCCATGTGCATGGCTGGGGTAGTATTCTGCCACTCAGCTCCATCCCTGGTTGAAGTTTGTTTTTCAAATTTTGATAATTGTTCACCATAATAAAAATGTATAAGCACGTTTAAAAGACATACTTACTCAAAGAACAAAAAAAATGGGAGGAGTTCAGTGTGAATGTTGCCATAAATATAATTTTAAGATGCTTTGCTCACTTGAATACGTATAATTAAATTGACCTAAGTCACCATGGTCATGTTAAAAAGGTGTCATGCTTCTGAAAGTGTGCTCCCCTGTAATTACAAGCCCATGCATCCATTACCGGCTTTCAATTTCTGTCTTGAAGTTACCACTGTAATTGGAATTGAGCAACCACTGGACCTTTAGAGAAGGCTAAAGGTTGAAGGTTGCTTGCCCTTCCTCTTACATTATTGCCTTTCTGTTTGCAGAAAAACAGATGGACAAACAAACAAACAAACAAACAAAAAACACAACTAAAATCTCTCTGAAAAATTTGTTCTGTTTTTCTTTTTTCTTTTTTTTTTTTTTTACCAAGTCTGTTTTAAAGGATCAGAACAAGAGCAGGTGAGCTCAGGGGTTAAGACTCTGCCTCACAAGCAGAAGGTCCTGAGTTCAGATCCCAGGTCCCACGTAATCTGCCTATGCTTCTGGTCCTCATGGGCAGAGCCTGGGAAATCTCAGAGCAAAGCAAAAAGGAGGTAGAAGCAATCCAGAATGAAATCCTTTGGCCTTTCACAGGGACACACAAGTGCCCTCTGGGACAGACACACACACACACACACACACACACACACACACACACACACACACATGCAAAATAAATAAATAAATAAAAGTTTGAAGGCTTAGTCCAAAGTGCTTAAACCATACCCCAAGAAATAGATCATGTGAGCTTAACAACTTTAACTGAGTTCAATGTTTTCTTCTCTTTCTCCAATCACTAACAAGCTGCCTGTGCAGACAATATACCTGCTAAGGAAAGAACTACCTTTTTGGATGAAAGACATAAAAACTGCCTCCTGCTCTGTTTTTTTTTTTTTTTTTTTTTTTTTTTTTTCTTTCTTTCTTTCTTTTTTCTTCAGTACTGTCTGTCCAGTACCATGGAACAAAACCCCAAAACCTTTTCTACCTTCAGAATTTAACTTGGACATGTTTCTTCTAAACCTACTCAATAATCCTTTGATGTAATGGATCACAGAGTCCTTAATTGCTGCTCTAAAAGGAAAATGCTTCTTAGAATTATGAGGGCTGTTTATTTTTTATTGTTTGAAGGCCTCCTGAGGTATGGTTGAATGAAGACATTATTTGACATTAGATATGTAAGGACTATGAAAAAATGTAAATTCTCAAAATGGGGAGAGTGTTTAGCTTATAGGAAGTTTACCTTCAGCTGGGCCTGGCTGCTTCTGAGTGAATTGCAGCCCAACTAGAAACCAAGCTGGAGACCAGAAAAGGATGATGGCGGTGTGCAGAGGCACCTCAGAGGAAAAACAGAGGAAGCTGCTACAGAGAAGCAAAAAGCACTGTGCCAAGGGTGAAAGACCAGAGCTTTGGAGCGAGGCTTCCAGGTCAGGCAGAGCCAGAGCCCTGGCTGCAGTGGTCTTATCAAAGAGAAGGTAGAAGTTCGGTTTGCTTTTCCTCTCCTCCTCCTCCTTCTCTTTCTCCTCCTCCTCTTCTTCCTCTGGGCTTTTACACTGTTATCCATTGACTTATTCTGGCCTGGAGTCAGGGAATCAGAGAGATGGAGTCAGCCAAGGTTATTTCTCTGATCTTTCAGGTCAGGTCAGTGTCCTGGTTTTGCACACAGGCTTAGAGCCTTCTGGGTTTTCTCCTGTGCTCTTGGGATCAGCCACTGAGGAAGCTATGCAGAGGGTGCATAGTCCGTGATGCTCACTGGACTGGCCTTGAATGAAGGGGACCCTTTGGAGTTCTCCAGGAAGGGAAGCAGGCGTGACCTTAGGTGATGTGGCTTTCCTCAGCTGAGGAAATCCCTAAGGAACCAGTTCCAACAGCTGGGACAGAGTTCCGTTGTCCCTGGAGTTTGTCCAGGTAGCTGGCCACTGTCTGGTACAGCTGGAGAACAAGTGTGAAAGCAATAGTCACAATGTGATGATCCTTAAAAAAAATCACACATTGCTAAAATGTAAACATCCAGCTTGCTTTTAGTCCATATAAAAATACCAAAGGTTTTTTCTTTTATTTCCCTGCTCCAATCTACAGATCACTTAAATTTATACTATTTAGATATTTTGAAAGATAAGAATACATTTACAAAATGCTATATGCAAAGAGTTAAGGAAAATTGCATGTAAAATCATTTCTTTTTCTTTTATGTGTATTTTTAAAATTTATCTTACATTTGGGGGTAATGTGCATGGAAGACAGAGGACAACTAGTGGAAGTCAGTTCTATCCTTCCAAGAAGGTTCTGGATCAAACTCGATCACAGCTTGGCAGCACGAGCCTTTGGCCCACTGGGCCATCTCACCAGCACTTAAGTTATTTCTTAATTAGATATCTCAGGGTAGAAATACGTTTGATAAAAGCTAAAAACAGATTAAAACTTTAAGTATTTTCTTTTTTCCCAATAATCTTTTTGAATAGTTATGGGCTTATGGAAACGTTATAAAGCTAGCACATAGCATTCCCCGCCCACTCTCCCTGTGGCTGAGAACTCACATTACTGTGGCAATGGAGACGGGTTCTCATTAAAGGAAGTGCTGCTTTGCTTGGACAACTTTGCTTTTTTTTGGTTCTTTCAGTGTCCCATCCAAGAGTGAAGTATTACATTTAATTGTCTGGTTTGTTTTGGCTCTGCGTAGCTGAAGTTCTCACACTTGCCTGGATTTTGACGACTTTGACAGTTTTTGAGAGACTGAGTCATGTTGTATGGATTGTCTCTTACTTGGATTTTGTCAGATAGTTCAAAGACTCGTGCATAGCCCTGTTGACAGTTCCCAAAGCCTTTCTGTCAGCTTTGAGTAATGCAGTTGGAGCACTGAATGTTTTGGCCAATGCGTGGGGTTGGAAGCTTCGATTTCCTATCTAAGGCTTTGATGCCAGAGCCCAACTTCTGTATATCCTTAGGAGCTACCTGGGTGCCTGGTTCTCCATTATTCTTATCAACAAAGATTTGAGTCGCCATGCTGGATTAATTCGCATCTGTCCAACAGCCGGGCTCACCAAACCCTCCGACACCAATGTTCCCCTTCTTAATGGTGGAATGTCTTCATAAGTTAGTTCTAATTCTTCTGTATTGGATATTTGCTTATCTTCTCTTCATTTTTTATTTATTCATACATTTTTGAAATATGGAGTCATTGATGTTTATTTTATGCTTTATATTATAGCTCAATAATGCTTGTTGCAGTTCGCCGATAAATTTATTATGGTTTAAGGGGGAACAAGGAGTTTTATTCTTGCTTATGATTGTCCAGCCACATTTCCTAGTCCAGTTTTTCAGGAGAGCTCGTACCAATACCAGGGGGCGAGAGAACTGACCCCACCCTATCCATAGGACTGCTGAGAAAGAGACAATTCTCCTTCACCAGACCAGCCTGTCTGGCCAAGTATACCAAATAATGCTAACTTCTTCAGCCAGTTTCTTCCATCTTATCCTCCTTCCTAGGGAAAAGTCTCACCCACTATGGGCTGGGCCTTCCCCGTCAATTAAGTCGTCTCTTGCAGGCTTCCTCAGGGTTTGACTTAACTACTAATTCTTCGCAACTGTGCCAAGGACTGAAGCCTTCAATTGTCAAGTTGACACCTGTGTTTATCATACATACATGTGTGCATGCGCACGCACGTGCGCTCACACACATACACACACACACATACACACACGCATGCACGCACTGATGGTGGGAGAGGAATATGATACAGAAACCAAGTCCCAATGGTCTGGAACAATTTGACCAAAAATAATAATAACAATAATAATAATAATAATAATAATGATAATAATAATAATAATAAACAAGCTTCCATGTGTTCTGGAAGCTCCTTGTCCTTTGGGGATTTAATGTAAACTTTGTTTCGTAGACATGGTTGTGGCATGGACAGCCATGTTGAACTGTGTTGGACAAAGGACCATGTTGCCTGTACTGTGAGTGTGTTAACAAGCAGGACCTGTGCACTCAGCATTCTTGGCTTCTTATCACAGCACTCCTTTCTCCAAGATAGGAATGAGGAGGGACTTATAATCTCCTATCAGACAAGGGCAGGTCAGAGAACTTCTTTATGGTAATTCTAAGACTGAGGTGATTCGAGTTGCTGTTACCTGCCTTAAGGAAGAAAAATTCTAGTTTCTGAGGTCTAACTGGGGAGGGGGTTACCAGTCAAGAACCATGAGCAAAGGCTGAAGAGGATACATTACATATTATATCTATTTCACTGGTAGCATAAATTTAGCTTATCTTCAGGTTTATGCTGTCACCATCACTGAACAATAAATATTGTTGTACATGTATCTTTGTGTATTTATACAAATGTTTCTGTGAGACACATTCACAGAATTAGAATCACAGGGGAGAAAGGGACACATTTTGAATTTAGAGTTATGCAAATGACCTTTTAGAGAAGAGTGACAATGTCTATGAGAGTCATTCTTTCTAACATTTGTCATGTTCATTGCATAGAAAAAGGACTTGCTGATTTGAACTTTTGAGTTTTTAATGAAGATAACTGTTTTATATTTATATTGGCTTTTTTTCCTTATGAAGCTTTTTCTTTGTTATTGGTGTTTTTTTTTTTTCTTTTTACTCATGGTATTTTGAGATGGTAGGTTTTCTTATTTTCTGTTTGACTTTTAGACCTCATTATTCCATCATGGAATTCTGTCCACTTTTTGTTGTATCCTCCTTGCTTTAGTCTGGTTCTCCTCATTCTAACTTTGCTAATTTTGGTTGATGGTCTGTTCAGCCCTTATAGAATTGTCTTCTTCTTATGGATTCAGATCTTTCAGCTTTCCCATCTTGATTTCTTTTTTTTTTTAATTTTTTTTTATTATTATTTATTCAACTGTGCACATGTGCGTGTGTATGTGTGCGCGTGTGTGTATGTCTGTGTGTGTGTCTGTGTATGTGTAGAACCACGGACGAATTCGCGAACCACCATGGACGCCTCCACCTCCTTCTGCCCCGCGATTCACAGGGTCCGCCCTACCAGGACAGAAGCGCAGGCCGCCCCCGCTTCCGCCTGGCGTCTATACGTGGGATCTGGGATCCGAACTCAGGACCTTCCGCCTGCAAGGCGGAGGCTTAACCCCTGAGCCACCTCTCCAGCCCCTCCCATCTTGATTTCTTTGTTGTCATTCTTGTAGAGGTTTCTGCTGCCCCAAATCTATAAAATTATTGGTCTTCTTTTGTTCTCGTGATTTCACTTTATATCTTTTACAAAAATAATTTTATATTGATGATTATGTATGTGTGATGTGTGAGTGTCTTGTGTAGTGTATGTGGACATGCATGTGCCATATCATATGTGTGTGGAGGTCACAGGACAGCTTGATGGAGTTAGTTCTCTCCTTTCACTTTCATGTGAGTTCTGGGGACTGAACTCAGGTCTTCAGACTTGCCCGGGAGGAGCCTTTAGTGAATCTGCTCATTGACTCTCAATTTACATTTTAAATTTTCATTACATTTAATATATATATACACACACACATATACATACATATATATATTAATATTCTCCAGATCCCTTTTGTCAACGGGTTATTTTCCTAAGAAGCAGAAGTAAAGTAGAATATGTAAAGAAAGGTCACAAGAAATATTTTGTGTGTACCAAGTTTTGTTGAAGACATAATACAGTTAACCCACTGGTAGGGAGAGAAGCATTGGTAGTTAATGGGTCTGCGATTCCCTCTTGGGCATCAATCTTTTGGAATACATATTGAAGTTTTTCTATGGGAAACCAAGTCTGAGGAGCTGCCCTCCAGCCTTTTGAGGCATGACCTCTTTGTAGAATTGCTTGTAAGATCAGGAGGTAGGCTGACATCTAAGTTGAGCCAAACCATTACTTTGCACAGCCAGGTGGAGGTGCTCTTCTTTGGTTTTTAACTTCAGAGAGAAATGGTCTGGGAACACATGGTAAGATTTTGGAGGAGCTATTTGCTCACTGAAGCAGGGCTTATAGGTACTGTCCATTCTCTTTGAGAATACGTGATGCTCACTGAAGCATAGATAAGTGGACATAAGGGACAGGAGCAGCTTTCTTAGGTGCACCAGTTCCCTGGAGAGCTTGCCATGCCTGGAGGACATGCCGCAGGTGAGCCCCTGACCCCTCTCACTGGGCCTGGGGAGATAAGAGCCTAGGCCTATCGCTGCACACACTTCTCATGACAGACCCGTCTTCAGTCAACCAAGGATCTTATTCATGTACCTCTCTGGAGTAGTAACTGTTTGTAATAGAGGACCAAGAAGGTCAAGAGTGGTCCAGATTAAGATATGAGGGAGAAATAGAATCACAGAATATTTATCAATCATAGAAAATATGAGATCCAACCCTGATATTTGGAGTGATGGAATTTAACAGATGCAGCTTTCTCATGATCACAAACTCCTAAATATAGTGCATGTCTTAATTTGAGTTAAGGATATGAGAATTACAGGTGCTTTTTCGATGGTATTCACAATCCAACGTGTTGCTGATTAAGAATGGTTGCAATTTCAAGAGTCTCTTTATAGTTTAGTTTGTATTGTTTCTATTTCTTTGTAAAGCCAGTCTTGTAATTGATATTTCAATGTCAGCCTTCCTCCTGAGAGAGATGGTTGAAATCATTACCTCCAACTTGTGTGACTTACTGAGAGGAGTCTTTCTCTGAGTCCTTTCTTTGGATGACTGTTTACCAAAACAGTTCATCACGAAGCAGAGAAATCATGAAATAACTATTGGCTTAAGTATCACAGGTCCCAAAATCTTTTTTTTTTTTTTTTGGATCATCAATTTTAGTTCATAAAATAATCTGATAGCATTATGTGTCTAAGCGACCAGTTCAGTCAATACCTGCAGTATATTGGGTTTCTAGTATTGGGTTTCCTTAGAGGTAGTTTTTGTGTTCTCTCTCTCTCTCTCTATCATCTATAATGTCATCATGGAAAAGTTGAAGATCATCTGCGGTCACCTTTCTTTCACACTTATGAAGTGTTATGAGGTCAGTCTCCAGCATACTTGAGAGACAGTTGAGCGTATCTCTGTTTAAATTCATAACCTAAGGGTTTCTATTTTGGGCTTTGATCAGGAACATGCTCCATTTCCCTCCTCATCCAGTTTTCCCCTTTCAAAGAAAGTTACAGCTGAAAGAAGAACATACAAATTTCCAGAGAAGAATGTGTAGCTTTTCAATGTGAATATGGTTCTCTTTATTTACCATGTTGGTAAAGCCTATTAGAGGTGGCCTGTTACTGATTTTTGCCACTTGTTAAATGTGAAAAGCTTACTGGTATTTTCCAAAAGGTGCCAGATTCATTTCACTCTTTCTGATATGACTGACCTGAGTTAGAACTGAACATGTTTAAAATAATGGTTTGTACTCAACAATTGCATTACTTCTTAGTGTAAGAAAAGTGTTGATGGTGGATTCTTGGAAAGTCAGACCTGGTTGATGTAATATGTCTCATTTGGGGGATAGGGTGGGATGGGATAGAATGTGAGACAGAGTCTTGCTATTAACTCAGGTTAGCCTCAAACTGCAATCCTGCCTCAGTCTGCTGAGAGCTAGGAATATAGACAAACACCACCATGTCTTTCTCAAGATGCCTTTGAAGCATGTCTGTGAATCTTCTGTGGTGTTTGTGGAAAGTGCACCCCCACATCTGCACAATAGAGATTGTCTTTTTTTATAAAGCAGGAGCCTTTGTTAGGAAGATTGCTATGATCTTGGCTTGTTGAAACCCACACAGGGTTCCTGGAGGAGCAGGAAGAGACAAGTTCTACCTCACACATCGGATTGTACAGAGCCAAAGGAAACTGATCCCAGAGTTCTTTTCTTTTGTGTTGTGCTTGGACTGGTGACTGCTTCTTCTCATCACTGTGACATGTAGTATCTTGGTAATAAATGAATGCTCTTGCCCATTAGGAACAAGAGTGCCTTTCCTTTCAAGAATATTTTGGTGTTTTGTTGTCATTGTGACTAAAGGAAGTATAAAATATATAAATATAATGGGATAGAATGTGAGACAGAGTCTTGCTATTAACTCAGGGTAGCCTCAAACTGCAATCCTGCCTCAGTCTGCTGAGAGCTAGGAATATAGACAAACACTACCATGTTTTTCTCAAGATGCCTTGAGAAATAAATATAATATTTTAACCAATTTAATAAAGTAACCATTCAGTGTTTATCTTTTTCTTTTCCTTTCTTTTTCTTTTTCTCTTCTCTCCCTTTCCTTTCTTTTATTTCTTTCTTGCTCATCGCTTGTTAGGGATTATCTCAAATTGCTGCTGAATCTTGGTTGAGGAATTGTGTATCTTGGATCTTTACATTTTCAGGTAGAATTGATTGACTGGAATTTGTTGGAGTAAGTTGGCAGAGAGGGTTCACTGTTAGACTGAGAATCTCTGCTGGGCAGAAGCAGAAGCATTTTCTGTTTCTGGAAACTTTGGAAAATAAAAGTACAAGAAGATAATAGAAATAACTTATAAGTCCTTCAACAACGAATAAAAATGTCTATTTAGCATATATATTATATATTATGTGTAACATAAAGCTTTAGTTTTCTCTTCGCACTCAATATATCCCGTTCTTTGCTTTAAGTATTCTTCTTATATATCAGTTATATAAAAGGACTATATTTTCTTCAGCCTTTTCATTATGATATGTATATTTTATTATGTAGTACTAAAATGTACATTTTTACATTTAAATATCTGACATAATTTTAGCTTGAGGTTAAACTAGAAGGGCTTTTTTTCCTAAAGGCAAAGTAAGTATATATGTATTTTAAAATACTTGTTTTAGAATTCTTCTACAGGTTTTCGTACTCATAGAATCTTAGCTACAAGTTTTTAAGTGAGAAGCTATGAAACCTCATAATATACCAATTGTAGTTTTTGTAATTTCCCCTTTGCATGGGAAGGGGAATCACTTTATAACTCTAACTGAAATATTCACTGATATCAGCCCCGCAAGGAAATATTTTTTTTCTTACTTCATTGCATCTTTACCATCAAAGGGTCTTCATCACTACCAAAAACAAATTGGTATAGGATTGAAACAAAACTCCCCACCAACATTGCTAGAAATGTTAGTGCACTGGCTGTGGTCAGCAAGAAGATAGGGCTGTAGTTTGTTAAACACTGATAAAAGCACAGCACTTCCTCGGGAAGAATCTCTATGTGATCTGGTCTCCTGGGCAACCTGGGTATTCTGAGCTACAACTGTGATTGATGGATTATCTAGAATCTAGCCCTAGATTTTGATCTAGGAATTTTCTGGGCTTTACGTTCAGGGATTCTGACTACTTTGTAGAGTGGGTATTTTCTCCCTTCATAGATTAAAAAGTAAAGCAAGCAAGTGGACAAAACAAAAACAGGAAGACTTAATGAGGCTGGGAAGCATTCTTATCTCTCACAGCTGCAGGCATTGTTACGAGGATGTAAGACACAAGCTTGTTTGGTTTCTGCCCTATCTCTTGTACTATGTCAGGGACCGCCATGTTGCAACTCAGGGTTGGGATTTGAACTCTGTCATTTGAATCCCAGGCTCTTTCTGCCAGGTGGATGCGACCTTCTTCTATGTTTATCGAATGTGAGGCATGTACCCAGGCTTGCTCCCAGCCTCCTTCTCCGTTTCCAGTCACATAAATAGTGACTGGACATTTCATGCACAATTTCTAGGAGAATGCTCTTTACCCAAGAGACAAACAGACACAAGCACCCGCCTGAGAGGTGAGCGTTTCTAAATCTGCTTTGAGCTTTGTTACTGACAAGTTCTTCAAGGAAGTATTATCTTGGAGTGTCCCTGGATCTGTCCTGTGGAAGTTACATTTACTCTTCAGATCCATCCTCAGGAGAGGAAATCCCCAGAAGACTTCCAATGTTTCTAAGGCCTGAATTCTCAGAGTTCTTTTTCTTTCCTTCTAAAGTCACACAGCTTTGGGCCTTAAATGTCTCACAGGCAAGGAACTCAGCTCATTCGTCCTCACAAAGTATCAGTGTTTTCCCGCCCATCTCTGATGAACATCCAATTCCGAAATTTACAATTAAAATTTTTTTATGTATATTTTAAGAACCCTTATGTAAACTTGACCCAAAAAGCACTTAGCAGACAGACACTGTCAACTTAGATGAAGAAAAGTAGAGTTGTGTTTAATGAAATCATAGCTCACTGATTTCCAAATCAAAGATTATTTGTTGAAAGTCTGCAGTGTGCAAAGCGCCATGCTAGACATGGAAAGTGTGGAAATGAATGAATACATCCGTGGCTCCCTGATGCTCGCTGTCCAGTCAGAGACAGACAAATAAACAAACCCAAGCAGCACAGTCAGGCTGCTGGCCTACGGAGAGGAGTCAGAAGAGCCTGGAAGAGAGAGGAGGAACTGGCCGCCAACCCTCATTTACCACCAAGACTCAACACCTTCCCTAGTGTTGCAAAGGACCTTTCTAGAACTTTCAAATGCAGCTGTGCTACTTCTACTTTTAAACAGCTCCCTGCCTGGCTGGCCCCTTTCAAGTCTCTTCCACATCCTCTGTGCCTCATTCCCTGCTGAGTTCTAGTCTTGCCACCTTCCATGATCCTTGGCAAGTCATTCATTGCTGTGTACTTCAGTTTTCATAAACTGGTATATAATCATACTTGATTTACAATGTTATTGTGAGGATTAAGCTCCCTAATATAAACTCTCTTTTAGAAAGTGCCTGACTCAGCCTTTGCTGTGGTCTGTCCTGTTTCTCAGGCTACCTGTCCTCTGTGCTTGCCTGCTGCGCAGGACGCTCTAGGACCTGTGCTGTAACTGCCACTGAGACGAACTGTTAGCCTGCTCTGTCTATTTCAGACCTTTATCGTTGGCTAGAGCTTCATTCCAGAGTTGCCCTCCTTCGCTTACAGACTCTGAGATTAGGGATTCCACTGCAGTTTCTTCTGTACATTTAGTTTCTGTGTTTCCTCACTGAATTTGAAACTTCATTGAAAACACTCAGACATTGGTTTATTGTTTATGGGGAAAATTATTTTTTTTCTCCAAATCTCTCTTTGCAGAATGTTTTGCTTCTCTACTATACTGTCAGCATGTTACTGTCCTTTACATGTTCCCTCTGTAGCGCTTGTCCATTTCTACTGCATTCATGTCCAGCTCCATTGAATTCATGTATTATACTATCCATTGCTCCTTTTTTTTAAATTTATTTATTCAGTTGTGCCTGTGTGCATGTATGTGTGCGCGCATGTATGTGTGCGTGCATGTGTGTGTGTGTGTGTGTGTGTGTGTGTGTAGAACCACCATGGATGCCTCCACCTCCTCCTTGTTTACTCTGCCCCCGGATTCACAGGCTCCGCCCTACCAGGACCCGAAGCGTAGGCTGCCCCCGCTTCTGCCCGGCATCTATACATGGGATCTGGGATCTGAACTCAGGACCTTCCGCCTGCAAGGTGGAGGCTTAACCCCTGAGCCACCTCTCCAGCCCCCACTGCTCCTTTTTATACCTTTTTTTTTTTTTAAAGCATTTATTATTTGAAAGAGAGAGGAAGAGGAAGAACGATGAGCACATGCATGCCATGGTAGATGGAGGTCAGAAGAGAATTTTAACACCTTCGTCTACCATGTGGACTTCGGGAAATTGAACTCAGGTCTCCAGGTTTGGGAGCAGTTGCCTTACCAACTGAACCATCTCGTTGGCCTCTGCTGTTTGTGTCTTTATGAGGCTCAGAGTTGCTTTCATGGCATCTGGGTCGGTGCTGCAGACATTCATGTTGATGTAAAGCTTGATGAAGAAGAAATGAACGCTGAGAGGGCAGTTGTGAAAGTGTTTCTTTTTTTTTAATTTCATTTTTTCTAGTATTACAAGCATAATGAGTAGTTGTCCCTGCCCCTCCCGCCTCATGAAAGTGTTTCTTTTGGCTCTTGAAATGCGGAAGAGAGGCCTAATAATTCAGGTAGGGACTCTGACTGCATAAGCAGGAAATGCCAAATAAATATTCTGTCGACACAGAGGCAAAACATTTCAACAACTTTGTCTTTTTTTACAATATGTTCTCAGCTTCCTGTTTTCTAGGGTAAGGTGGTTCTTTTCCTATACTTTGGAAGAAAATAACCAAATATAGAAGTGTCGGAATTGTTGCAGAGATAAACATGCACAATAGACTTAATGTTGAATCGAACTTCTTAGAGGAAAAAAAATTCAAGCTGATTTAGATTTCTCTGAAAATGTGCAAGAAAAATTTCCTGTTAAAATGATTCCATACCTTCCCTCCTTGAAGTCTGTTCTTACGATGGTCTGCCTCCTGGGTAGTTTTGTTTCCCTGTCCTCTCTTTCTGTCCTCCAGCATGGCCCAGTGAAGATTAGTAATAACACTATTACTTCCCCATTCATATCCACACCAGAGGCTTTCCCATGACCCTTTGCAAGTAAGGTTAGGACTTTGTATCAAGCTCCCAGAGCCTATCCTGGGGGCCCGTTCACTGTTGTTTTTATCTTCTCTCCCACGTGCCCACGTTCCTGGACTTGGTTCTTCTTCTCCTCAGTGCTTAGCGTTTTTTTACACTTGGTCCATGGAGAATGAATGTTCGGCTGCTTTTCCCATAAGCCGACTCTCCAGAGTGCTTTTAAGGAAACACCAGTTCACTAAAAAAAGTGATGAATGTTTTATGGATGATTTTGTTCCTTTTGTCTTCTAACATCCAAAAGTTCTACTGTTGATCCTGAAAGGCATAAGGCAAGTAGAGCCACTTCCTTTACAATCTGAAAGACCACAATCACGGGAAAGGAGAAAATGGCAAAACATAGTGCTGGAAAGATTTTTAGGGATTGGTGTATTCCACACTTTGATTTTCGTAGATGAATACTTAGAAAGTTCAAGTGACTACCTTAGATCATATAACCTAACATTTAGGTCCTTAATATGACCAGCTTTTCCTTGGCATTCATTTCCATACGCTGCCACTGTTCATATGAGATTGCTGTGTAATATTTGGGTTTCATAGTTAACTGCTAATAGAGCTCTAGAGTGTTCCCAGATTGTAATACAAAGTTGAGACTCTAAATATATTTTCTTCATTCATTTAAATATTACTGATATTTAGGTACTTAATTTGTGTTATCTATAGAGTTTCTTGGTACATTAACTTTGCATTATCTCAATTTTTAACTGATATTTAATATTTTTTAAAATTTATTTTATCAACAATTTCATAGATGAATAAAAATTATATGAATTCACAATCTATAATTGACAGGTTAATTCATTTTCATCCCGTATTACCCAATTCCATTGCCCCTCCTTCCCGTTGATAAACCTTCTTTTTCCCAGCCAATCTTCCTCACACTTTCCTTTTTCTTGTATTTCCTCAGGGTCTCAGTGTTGGCATGTGCCTAAGCCCCTGCTTTGGTCGAAGGACCCATCAGTGGATACACCCCTAGGGAAAGTATTTCCTCTTTGCCCCTTGAGGTGTGGTGCCTCATGAAGTTCCTCCCTTCCTTGCGTATTCAAGTTTATCATGTTCTCAGAACAGTACATAAGTCACAAGTGAACAGTCTGAAGTTTTCAAAAAGTGAACCTATCCCTTTGGCTAAGCAGCCAGATCCGGAATCAGAACAGCACGGGCAAGATTAGAAACACTGAAAGATGAAGCATGTGAAGTGGAAGGTTGTTGAAACTCAGTAATGTCTTCTGTCCTCACAGGTATTATCAGTGTGTGTGCTAACCACAATCCTTGGCTGTATATTCGGGTTGAAACCAAGCTGTGCCAAAGAAGGTAATCTGTACTGTGTTATGCATGTATGCACATGTGTATGCATTTTGTATGTATGCAAGCATATCTGTGTGTATGCATGCATGTGTACTTTTTTGTGTATGCCTGTGCAGCCTTGCCGCTTGGTTAAGTGTGATCTTTGAATCATATCTGTATTATACAGATGCTGCAAATGTGATGCTTGCTTGATCTTCTTGAACCTTTTGTATTATTTTAGCCATAGGTAACTTCACCAAACAAAGTTTCAGCTCAAAATATGGGAGAGAGACTGTGACCAAAAAACAATCCCCAAACTCTAAAACAGCAAAAAAAAAAAAAAAAAAAAAAAAAAAAAAAAATCAACACATGACTAGCTGTTTCCTATGTAGGGCCCCCAGGGTCCTCTCTCCTGACTTCCTGAGGATGGTTGGAGATATAGTCTAATCCCCCAGGAGCTGGTTGCTAGGGCACCCCTAGAGGTTACTGGGTACCAGTCCCAGAAGACTGGATACTCTGAGAGTTTTAAAAATTTCAACCATTAATGTCAAGGTAATAGTGAAATTGTTATGCTTCTAATTATGTTTTCTTATGTCAAGAACAGAAACTTCCCAAGATTGACACGATTACTATATAAACAGCAAAATTGAGTCACAGTAAATTTTAGAGGCTGTTCTTTTGGTTCTATGGTATCCCCCATTCCATATGGATGTTTTTCGTTGGTCATTCATTTTTGAAAATTGAACAATTTCTTCCTGTTCCACTATCCTGATTACTACTCATTTAAAGATGTGTACTGATTATTTGAAATTGTACAGTAATCTTACTTATTTATCCAGTCAGGACACTTCTGTTTAATAAAAGCAAAAGGCTTCTGTGTTCTTTTAGGTGGATGCTAATCCTGTGCAGTAGTTTGTATTGAGTTCAGTTTTACACATCAGGATTAAAGAATTGAAAATCAAATTGTTACTCTAAGCTAAGCTTAGTGGAGTCATAATTGTAAAACTGCAAGATGCATACAATGCACCCTAAGCAATGCCTGTTTTTGTGATACTTCTGCTTTCCCGGAGCAGGAAAGCTAGTGTTCCTGTTGACAGTCTGTTACTTAGTATCTAGAAAAGTGCCCAAGGAGACTGAAACGCCACCTGCAGTGTCTGGAGTCAGGAGACCTTTGAATGGAGAACAGATTATTCCTTTTCCTTTTTAGCTTTCTTTTTATCCTATTTTTTTCAGTAATGAAATAACAAGCATATTCAAGTAATCTAAAGAGTTATAATAGTGAAATTGTTTTTGATGGAAAAAATTCTTTCATTCTGTCATTTATATATTTAGAACAAAAAGTATTATTAGTACCAACTCCCTATCAGTCACTCTCCTGGGTACTGGGGTAGAGCATACCTGCAAAAGCCAAATGAGGAATTTTGTTTGAAGGGTATAATCTAGGGTGACTCCAAGACACTCACATGATTCCTAGTTACAAGTGGATTCATGTGACTGGGATTCTCTAAGAACTTAAAAGGAAGTTCAAGGCTGGAGAGATGACTCAGAGATTAAGACTGCCTTGCAAGCAGAAGGTCCTGAGTTTGATCCCAAGTCCCACATAAAAATGCCAGGTGGAAATGGTGGTGACTTGCACTTCTGACCCTGGTGGACAGAGCCTGGGAAATCCTATGGCGAACCAAGAATGAGGTAGAAGCAATCCAATATGATTTGCAAAGTCACCTTTGGTCCTTCACAGGGACTCTCTTTGTCTCTCTCTCTCTCTCTCTCTCTCTCTCTCTCTCTCTCTCACACACACACACACACACACACACACACACACACACACACACTAAATGAATAAATAAATAAAGTTTTTTTTTTTTTTTTTAAAAAAGAAGTTCAGTCTGTGCTGGGAAATTTGAGAAAACTTTGTGGAGAGATCCTTAGTGGTCTTGAAGATAAGGTGAGTGTTGTAGGTCTTGGTGGGAGCAACATGCTCAGTATATATCTGACTCAGAATGGGGTAAGTTAGGTATTTCCTTTCTGAAATATTCTTAGATAACCACTTTCTAATTTTAAAATTTTGAAATTTTAGGGAACTTGGTAGCCAACTTTCCATTGCATAAAAGATTTCATACCACCTTTATCATATCAAATATGTTTTTATCAGACACAATAGAGTATAATGATTTTTCTGTTTCTGCTTTTTTATTGCAATAGATAAAATTGCATGTTCATGCATAAGATTACTTTCTGCTTGCATCCCTTTCCATGTACATTTGTGGAAAGGACCCAGGTCACTACTACCATCTGTTTTCTAGAACAGTGTTCAAACTTGTTTTGCAACTGGTTAGGTGGATTAGTTGACACTCACTGTGTAATTTTATGAATGGAAGCATCCAACTTATTCCCAATTTTCAGTAAGAAGTTGCAAAGGCCGCTGCTTTGAGAGGACGTTTGGGAACTGCCGCTGTGATGCTGCCTGTGTTAGCCTTGGGAACTGCTGTCTCGATTTCCAGGAGATGTGCATAGAGCCAGGTAAATGTGTACAGGGAAAGGGGTGGGTGGGTCATAGAAGTTAGGAAAAGATCTAGAAAGCTCTGTATCTTATAGGTGTGCAATTTGCCAACTCATCTATGAGTCTTTCCATTCTAATTTAATGTGTGTGTATATATATAATAAGTAATATATGTGTATTTATTATATATGTATATAATATATATGCTTTGGTTGTAACCTTTCTGTTTCAACAATTTCTTAGAGAAAAAAATTCACATTACTTACCTATACTAAACTTTTTTCTGGATAGGGAAATGCCCTTTTTCAATGTGTGCCTGGATAGCCTAAGTTGCATTTAAACTAATTTCTGGAAGGATGCTTAAAATATGTGAATTACGGGTCTTTTCAGATAAGTTCTTAGCTGCTCACTTTTAATTTAAAATAGAACTATGAAATGTAGGAAAATTCTCAGTTCGATTTGGATATGATGAATGATATTGACAGGGAGAACAAATGGGCCAAATTTAGATAATATTCATTCGTTTGTTTGGAGGTAGAGTCTTATTCTATATTTCAGGTTGCCTCCAAATTCCCTGTGTAGTCCAGGCTACCCTGCCTCTATCTCTCAGTGTCAGAATTGTAGTTATTTACTTCTATGCCTTGCTTTAGACTACAATTTGAGAAGACCAAAAATGGCTGGTAGGAGGACCCAGGCTCTTCATAGGAGCTGTACAATAATTACATGCCCAGGTTTTAAGATCATGAAATCTTCAGTTCTTAGTGAAGTAGTAACAGTGGATGCCTGCATGCTTGATCTTTGTGGGGATGACCATGGTGGGTGACTAGGTTATGAAATATCTTATTGTCTCTCATAATCCCCACTCAAGATGATGACAATTCTATGTTTACTTTGGATGTGCTGAATTTGAAGCACAATTGTGATTTGTTGATGTTTGTTTCTAGAACATATATGGACTTGTAATAAGTTCAGGTGTGGTGAGAAAAGATTGGCCAGAAACCTGTGCTCCTGCTCAGATGACTGCAAGACCCATGGAGACTGCTGTGTCAACTACAGCCCTGTGTGCCAAGGTCAGGCCTCCGGTGTGCTGGCATCTGCCAGGGTCCCACAGAGTTTTTTGCTTTGTATTATCTTTTGCACTAACCAGTGTATTGCCTGGCTAGCTATATTTGCTGAAAAATTCTCCTGAAACTTAATTCATTTTACCAATCCTGCTTAATGACGATTATCATTGACACATCTTATTTTACCTGTGGTCATCCTCTTTCCTGTCCCATGTCAGTTAGATAGCAATTGCATGCTTAATAATGTGTTATGGTAGAATACTTTTCCAGTTCTGGATGACTTGTATGCCCCATCCCAGGCCCCGAAGGAGGACATTGTTTGCCATGCGTTACCAGGGCTAATGTGAAGTTGCTTTGAAAGATGATTTTGTTAGCTGACTTTGTAATAACATCTTGTTCATGAAGTACAGGATTCCTTAGAATTCCTCAACAGAACTAGACTCTGACCCAAGACTTCCAAATATCAATTTTGTAGGCTTGGTTGTGAGAGGAAGATCATGAATTCTGTAAAAAGCTATATAATTTTAAAAATGAGAAAAGTATTCAAGTTCTTCCAAAGAATCACAGGTGTCCCTTGTATCTATGAGAGAGTTCTAGAGTCTCTGCAGATACCAAAATCTAAGATGCTTCAGTTTCTTATATAAAATGGCTTAGTATTTCCATATAGCCTATATTTATCTCCATGGAAACTCTAAATGAGTCTGGTTACTTACCATACAATGTAAGTGCTGTGCTGAGTTATTTTTGAAATAATGAAAGAAATACCTGTATGTGTTCAATATAGGTACATTTTAAAAAAAATGTTTCTGATGCACAGTTGATTGAATCCATTATTTGGATACAGAGGGTCTGCTAGTGTGCATTTTAGTCTTACAGTTATGCCTTGTTTTGCTTTCTTCCTGCTGTGAACTATTATTGTGAGATAAATTAAGTCCCTTTATTCATTGTGCTTCTCTCATGTCATACCGCATATCATGCCTCATGTCATCTCTTTGTTGTTCTTGGACTCTATCTTAATGTTTCTGATAAGCATGAAGATTATTGCCTTTATTAAATGTGCTCACTTCGATTTATTTTTTGAAAATACTTCAGGTAAGAGAAGTTGGGTGGAAGAAGCATGTGAAACCATTAATGACCCACAGTGTCCAGACGGGTAAGACTATCTTCTGAGACTTACTTTTTGTCTGTTTAAGAACCGCGTTTTCTCTTTCTGAATTATGACGGTTAAAGATAACAGGGCTGGGTGATGGCTCAGTTGGTGAGGTGCTTGTTGCACAAGCTTGAGGACCTGAGTCCAGGCGTCTGGCACCCATGTAAAAAACTGGGGGTGATGGGCCATGTGACAGGTCATCTCTGAAGATTGCTGACCTGCCAGACTAGCCGTAGTGCTGAGCAGCCAGCTTAGTGAAAGACTCTGTTTTGAAAAATAAGGTGGATTGTCACATAGGAAGATACCTGAGGTCAACCTCTGGTCTTCATAGTCATGCACATGTACACACCCACACGCATACACACACACATACATGTGCATTTACACAAACACAATATACCCTTATAGAGTACACACACACTTATAGAGTACATACACATACTTATAGAGTACACACAGAGACACACACATACACATACACGTGCACACACAAAACATACACTCTTATAGAGTATACATACACACACAGAGTACACACACCACATACACACACATATAGAGTAATCACATATGCACAGAAACACATATACATACACCCATATAGCATGTACATACACACACACAAATGCATAGATTATGCACACACATAAAAATAATTAGGTGTTCGTTAAGCATTATTTTTAGCTAGATCTTGTGTCTGGCACTGGTAGTGCAGAGAGGATTGTGGTGTGATTCAACCACTCTGGAAGCTAATGGAAAAAGCAGTGCCACAAATTTTCAACATTTCATTATTCATGCTCGCCAGATAGACGGCGTGTGTCCTTGTTTAAGAAGGAAGCATCTTTATTTCTTTTTGAAGTTTTGAGAATAGCAAATTGCAGATTTTCTATTTTTTACATGTATGTTTTAGAAATAATCAACATGTGAAGGATTTTTTTTAATAATTCATGTTTGTTCCTAAAATATTTTATACAGTTGCTTACATACAATAGACCATCAAAACATTTGTTGGGATTTTAAAGGGTAGAGATTTTCTAAAGATGTTAGGATATTTATTTTTATTATTATTTTCAAAAATAATATTTTTGAAATTTCAAAAATATTTTATTTGAGAGAGGAAGAGAGGAAAAGAGATAGATAGATAGATAGATAGATAGATAGATAGATAGATCTCAGAAAACAGCTTTCAAAAATAGACTCTCTTACCACATGGACTCTGACTCCAACTCAGGTCACCAGATAGGTATGCAAGTACCTTTATTCACTGAGCCACTTTGTAGACCCTGCCTAAGCTATTTCATAATGCTAAGGCATATTAGAAATTGTAGACTTGGTGAACTTTGATTCTTTCTAAACAGTGATCATTGTTTTTCAATTATAATTGTAAGCCCTTCAGTGGAGAATACAATTCCTACCTCTATAGAGGATCAGAAGTGAAACACAGTATTCTGGGTGTTGTTAATGCCAGCATATTTACCAGGTGATCCTTTTTGGTCTGAATAAAAATAATTTTGTACAAATATTGATCAACCGAGACTACATACAACTGACTCTGCAATATCCCAAGAATACTATATTATAGATAGTTGTTACTGAATCTTGTATAGATCTTGTTCTTTCTGCGGGATTGCAAACCTTCTTGTTTGAGTGTAGTGAGGGTAGGAGGTAAGGTGGGAAGAGGGCAAAGTTTTAAGAGATGTAAAGAAAGTGTTTGCTCTCAGATTGAAATTCTTGAGTGAACTGTTTATGGAAGGCTTTCTCTTTTGCCATTATTCTGTGATATAGCTCCCCTACTGTCTATCAAGTGTGTCTTAGAAGCAATAAAATTGGTGAACCATGACTGTTACTCTTATAGAGAATACTACTGTATATGGTATTTCACCTTCCCGTTCTCTCTCTCTTTCTCTCTCTGTGTTCTCTAGCCTCATTGTTTGGTCATTCCTAACCTTAAATCATTTCTTCATTGTTTAAGCATTTGTATGCAATGTAATAGATCTCTTTCAAGTTTCTGTACATGTATTTTAAAATATATGGAGCTTAAAAAAACTAAAAATAGGGCTAAGAATGTAGTTTGGGAGGAGAACACTTTCCTTGTTTGTTCAGGGACCTGGGCTTGATCTCAAGCATATCCTTACCTAAATATAGTGTCTAATTTAGGGTCCATGAAGCACCATCTATTGGATTAGAGACAGTGGTTGTTGAAAAAAAAAAAAAACTAATGGAAAAATCTAGTTTAGGCAATGCTGCTTGTTGACATTTATTTTCTAATAGATTATGGAAATCCTGTCATTTTAGAAGTATTTGACAACCTTTTGGAATGGCAGGAGCCATGTTTTCTATATGGTAACTCAAAATAGTATGAATGCAGTATGATGGTAGAGTCCTATGTGTTACACACTCATAAAACACGTATATGAATGTAAATGCAAGTAAAGCATCCTTTGTGAGGGTTCTTGCTGACCTGTCAGTTTATTGCACTTAGACCTCAGTAACAAGCCTTCACTCCCTGAGCCAGGAGTGAAAACCTCTTTATTAGCAGTACCGTCTTTTTGCCTCCTTAATTTTTTTTTTTTCTCTTTCTCATTACCAGGTTTGACTTCCCTCCTACCCTCTTATTTTCTTTGGATGGATTCAGAGCAGAATATTTACACACTTGGGGTGGACTTCTTCCTGTTATTAGCAAACTAAGTGAGTAACTTCAGACTTGACTCCTGGAGTGTCCTGGTTTGGGGGCTAGATGAAGGCATAGTCCTTTTGGAAAAGTACTGGGCAGCTTTGCTGTTATTCTCCCACCTCCTCCTCTGCATGCTGAAACCTGTGGATGGGACTCCACAGTCACTTATGTGTTTTCACAGCAGCTGTCCTGAAAATGCTTTGAGGATAATACAGTTGCCTCAAGATTGGAACCCTCGATAGCTGCTCATTAGAATTGCTTTTTAACTTGGAATTTTGGCTTCTCATTTTGGAAATGAATCTTATTTGGAAAGTATATTTGGAAGTATATCTTATTTATATAGCTGCCAAATATTTCTGTTAAAATTAGCATTTTAAAATCTAAAGGTTTTCGAAACATATCCATTGCTAATGTAGACCAGTGCTTTGCGTGGATAAAGCTCTGGTCTTCCCAGCAGGCCCTTGGGCTTTCTTTGTAGGCTGTAGCTAGTACTTTGTGACCGTCATGAAGAGTGTGTCTCCGTGGTGGGGGACTTGCATTCACAAGTATGGAGCTGGAGGTGTCCATGCGAGAAATGTGCATGAGTTATCTGCTCAGTTAGCTTAAGCTTTGGCCTGTGACTCCTGAGTTTTTTGCAAGGCAATGAAATTTTCAAGCAATGAATACTGAACAACTAGAATTGTTGGTTGTATGTGGCTCTCCCAATAGTAGAGGATGCAGAAGAAGAGCGAGACCTCAGGCTAGGCATCCATCAGGAACACTTGAATTCCATGCTTTCGCCACCTTGAAACCAACAGGTGCCATTGGCCTTTCAAGCAGTTGCTTATCCAGGGGCAGTCGGTTCTATTCAGGATACTGCCCACCCAGCTGCCACTTCATCTGTAGATTCAGCTGCTAGTGCAGATTTCTCCTACTTCCCTCTTCTAATTCTGATGTCAGTGATTCAGGATCATAGACCCTGCATGTACCTTGTAATCACAGCTTGTCCATGTAGAACCTGATGTTATTGACATGTAGAATGGCTACTGAGTTGGCTTATTTACTTTGTGTACTGTTTTTCTGATTTGGAGAAAATAAGACTGGGCTGTGGCTCGGTTGGTTGTGTTTATCTAGTATGCACATGGTCCTTTGATCCCCAGCACTGCATTAGCTGGATAGAGTGGTACACATCTGTAATCCCAGCACTGGGAATGTGGAAGCAGAAGGAGCAGAAGTTCAAGTTCATTTTGGCTACTATCTAGGCCAGCCTGGGACACATGGTGGTTACACGACTCGGCCTCAAAGCTCAAAGATGCACATACACGAATATACACACTCGGGCCGGTAGTGGAGAGGAGGGAAGAGTACACCTCTCATCTTTAACACTCAATCTGTAGTTATTGTGTTGCTTTTAATTGGTTATGAATTTTCATGTGGCTTGGCATCGCCCCTGTGGAGTAATTATTTTATATGATTTAGACTGTTGTTGTACCAAAGCTAAACGAGGTAAGCAGATTGTCAAATGTACCAAATAACAGTATTTTTTTTTCCTGTCTAGAAAAATGCGGAACATATACTAAAAACATGAGACCAGTGTATCCTACAAAAACCTTTCCCAATCACTACAGCATTGTTACAGTGAGTACCACCTTCAACTGGAATGTTTTCCTGGGAGGAGATGCAGTTGAAGCATTTTTTTCCAGGGGAATAATGTGATTTCACATCAGAACAGAACAACTTGTTTTACAACATGAGATAAAAATCTGGGTGTCTTTTTTTTTTCCTAAGGGACTTTATCCAGAATCCCATGGTATAATTGACAACAAAATGTATGATCCCAAAATGAATGCTTCCTTCTCCCTGAAAAGCAAAGAGAAATTTAATCCTGCATGGTACAAAGGAGAACCAGTAAGTTGTTTGTGTCAGCTACTAAAATAGCCTAGTATTCTTATTCTGTTTAGTCAGGATAAAATAGCATGATTTCCTGGGGCTTTCAACAGTCTCTTTCATTTCTTTGTGTCTATGGCCATAATTTTTTTTAATTTAATATGTTTTTTATTATTTCAGCTCATACAAACTTAATAGGTACACCAGTTCCCTCCCTCCCTCCTCCTCCCCCCAAAACCCCTGCTCCCCCTCCCCTCACCCCTCCCTCCCCATCCCCCAGTGCCTCCCGCCCCAATTCCCAGAGAGTCCTTTCTTGTGCATGCCTGACTCTCCTCTGGGCCCAGTGGCATTTCCCTGAACCCTTTCCTGTGTTCCCCTTAAGCATAGGAACACTACTGTGACTGCCAATCCCTTGCCTCCAAGGATCTATGGCCATAATTTTATAAATGGAGGTAAATGTTGATAATCTCATGTACTTCATAGGATTATATAAATTAAGAGTAGTCTATTTGGAAATGGATTTGGGTGTAATGAGTCATTTTTCCTTTAACCTGAGTTTTCTTTCTTATGGTAATAGTATAATGCAGTAGTCTATGACAATAGCTTTTTGTATTAAGTATTGCTTTAAATTTAAATATTTAGGGAGTTCGCCATGATAATTTGATGTGTGTACCAATGATGATCAAATCAAGGCAGTTAATATTTTCAGTTTCTTAAACATTGAAATTGTTTTTTGATTGATACCGTAAATGGTAGAGATGGAAGAGAGGACTATCTTGGTCAGTACATTTCATATGTATTGCATCTGGCAGATTACTGCTACTGTCAAACTGAACAAAGCTATGTTGTTTTTGAGAGGCATGCCTTGATTTGTTTATCTACATGAGAGTTGAGAAGATTCTTTTCTGATTTTGATGCTGTCTGTTTTTTATTGCTTTTAAATGGTTTCAATAATGCTCAGGGTCTGTCCTAATAATACTGATATTTCTTTTAGAAAGAGAAGCAGTATAATGTTTAGTTTGTAGGTTATAAATTAAGACCTAAGCTCTGACATTTACAACTGTGTATCTTTCTGTGTCTACACTGTGGAGGATTCTCTGTCTTCTAGAGTTGTGATGGAAGCGTAGACTACTCCTATGAATATTATTTAAACCTGTAACTGGAAGTAATAATGCTTAATAAATATTAGTTATGGAAGCAAATAATAAGTTGATTAGATATGTGAATTTTTCTTCTTTTAACAGACACTTATAATTTAGAGATACAACTAGTGGAAATGATAGCTGGTTTGTATTCGAGTTTTTGGTTTGCTGTAGCGTCTATTTACACTTCTCTTTTCTGCATCGTATGGTATTTCATGACTATTGTCTTCTAATTGCTTGGGTTTACTGACCCAGCGGGCGCTTGAGAGGAGCATGTGGTGTTGCATAGACACACGCTTTCCTGAGATGCAGGTCTTTTCTCATCTCCCGACTTTTCCTTCATTCTCTCTTCCAGATTTGGGTCACAGCTAACAATCAACAACTCAGGTCTGCAACATTTTTCTGGCCAGGATCAGATGTGGAAATTAATGGAATTTTCCCAGATTTCTACAAAGTATATAATGGGTAGGTGTAGATGAACTTTTCCCGGCTTCCCTGATGTAGAACAGCCGATTTTCCTCTCTCATCTTTCTGTTTTTATAGTGTCCTGACCTCCAGCATTTGAATGTTGACTATAAATCATGTCGGACTAAGGCCTCTACCTTAAAGATATATGATCAATAGGAAGTAAGAGTTAGGCGAGCATTTCTTGGAAGTGCTGATAATGTGTGGTGTTCAGGCCTTTGAGCAACAATAAAAAAGGAGGTCATACTGGGTGTGAAGATACATAACTATGATTCAAGTTCGCAGGGGACTGAGGTAGGAAGCTGGTGAGTTTCACTCCAGCCTGAGATTCATAGTGAACTAAAAAAAATTTAAAAGAAAAGAAGAAAAAAGAAAAGGAAAAAGCAAGGCAGGAGGGGAGCAAGGGAAGGAGGGAAAATAAAAATGAGATCACCATGAAGTAGAGGCCTGAGAATGGAGGCACTGTATATCTTAACTCTAGGGAGAATAGAGCTAGCAAAGAGAGGATGAATGTGTTAAAAGAATACAGACAGAAACTACTCACAGTGGTGTCTGAAACAGTATGTAAAGGAACACAATATATGACATTTTTAGACTTCCTATTTCCAAACTACTTTCATGTATTTGCTTTCGGATTGAAGAAACTTGCCAGATAGCTTTTTACGAGATTAAAAATCAATGTACAGAGAAAAAGAAAAAAAAAATTTTTTTCGGGGGGGGTGGATAAAACAGCGATAAAAAACAGGGCAAGTGGTGACTATATACATTGTTGGGGGGGCTGCATGCTGGCAGGCTAGACTAGCCCAGTGTATGAGAACTCTGGGTTCAAATGAGAGACTGTGCCTCAGTCAGTAAGGTGAAGAATGATCCAGCATAACCGCCATGTCAGCGTCCTGCCTGCACACATACATGTTCACATGTGTACCCTCACACACACATGACCCATACAAATGTGAACATACATACATATAGCATGCACACCATACATAGACACACCATGCTCAGACATACAGGTAAAAACATTTTTTAAATAAGTGAAGGCTTTGATCTTTGGAAGTTGCCAAAAATAATTTTAGGCTTTTGACCTTTGTATTGAAACATCAGTACCATATACCACAGAATATAAGATGGAAAAGTTTGAAAATTCCAGATGTGGGAAAAAGCAGCCATGCTTTGGCAGTCTGATGCTCTTGTGCCCCACATGGCTCCTCTTGACTTACGTCTAATGTCCGAGACGACATTAGATAGTGAGGTTTGAGGGCTATGTGATCCTGCAGGAGCATGGGCTATTCAAGGATTGGTAAGGAATGTAGCTCACACAGCTAATTGTTCCTGGGATTGGAGCTGTGTTCTGGAGACCTGTGCCCAGAGGAAGGAAGAATTAACTGTTAGGTGACTACTGCACAGGGAAAGGGGATGTGTACCTCCCAGTTGTAATGAGTGTTTACGGCTCTCTTTCTAGAACGCATTGACACACGGGTTCTTCATGTTCGAGGCTGTTCTTAAGTACAGGAATAATTGCCTCAAAAGGACAAAAAAAAACGTTATTTTTAAACCCAATTACACCCATCCGTACTATAAAGTTAAACTTTGTTCCTTCAAATTTGAAGTCTGTTAATAACTGTTTGGAGATAGGGTGAGTGGGCCAAGGTCTACATGCTAAGCCTGTACTGAAACCGTCAGTCCTCTGCCTCAGTTTCCCGAGTACTAGGATTGCAGACATGTGCCACTTAGCTAGCTTGGCCTACTTGAATATCACTGCCATCTCTAATAAGAAAAATATTTTTGTTTTGTACTGCAGTTATCTCAGAACTATTTTCTTTTTCTTATCCCTAATTTTAGTTCAGTACCATTTGAAGAAAGAATTTTAGGTATTCTCAAATGGCTACAGCTTCCTAGCAATCAACGGTATGTAGATCATCGGTTTCTCTTGTAAATACTCCTTTGTCTTGTAGACATCATGTGCTTCTTAGAAATAGACTACAATAAAACTTTGCTGCCTGCCCTGATGTCCTGCCGCCAAATTAGCTCTTCAGTGAGCTAGCTTAGATAGGTTCATTGCAAGAATTTCCCAACCCTGTAAATCACTTCTCAGCAAGTTTCATAATTTTACTCCAGCCCAGTAGAGTGTTTTTAATCGCGGTCAACTGTTTGAATTATTCTTTTTCTTCTATTTCTCAATGTGTTCGTAAAACATTACATTTTGATACTGTTTGATTTAGACCACACTTTTACACTCTGTATTTAGAAGAACCAGATTCATCAGGTCATTCATATGGACCAGTCAGCAGTGAAGTAAGTACATTTTTTTTTAAAAATCAGTGATTATTCATTAAATCTGGCATTGTCTAACTGAACCTTGCTTTGAAACACAGCCTTCCAGAACATTTCTGTTAGATTCGATTCTATGTTTTCTGAGAAGAATGTTACACATCGTTGTACTAAGCCAAAAAGTGCCCTTTAGTGAGTTGGGAGGATTGTTTTGGCTTACATTTTTCTGCAGTTCCAAATTGAAGTGATAAATTAAGTTTTGTTTCAGTCCTTCATCTACTCCTTATTTTCCTTCTTTGCCCTACAAACTAAAGTGCTTTATAAGATGTTTCTAAGTGATCAAAACTCCAGATGTCTATGAAAATCTAGAGTGATAAGGTACAGGACAAAGCAGCTCCTTCTAGTTCTCCCCCTTAGAAAAAACTCTCTCAAAGCCTGCAGCTATGTTACAGTAGAACTGGGATGCTGAAAGATGGGAGACTGTAAAAATAAAGAAGGGCACAGATAGTCCTCTTTATTGGATAGTTACCGGGAAACTAGATACACGAAATCAATCCAGAGATGAAAGATCACAATGTGACATCTGGTTCGACCTTCCAGAAGCCTGACTGGCTCCTGGCTGTGTTCTCCATGTGTGTTTCTTTAAATACTCTGTTCAGAGGTCTTGTGCCCAGGCCTCTTAGAGACTGTGGAGTACAGGAAGTGTCAGCATCCAAAATGATGTGAGCTGCTCTCTTTACTTTGTTTTTCAAATTTTTTTTTTTTTTGCATGTGTAGGTGTGCATGTGTGCATGTGTATCAGAAGGGATTGTGACTTTGTGAATAATTCTGGATTGTTTTAACTCTTGTTGCTTCGTCCTGGGATTTCCCGGGTTCGACTTTGCAGGGTCAGAAGTACAGTACAGAGTGCTGTCATGTCTGCCTGGCGTTTTTACTTGGGAATCTGGGATCAGGATCTTCTGCTTGCGAAGCAAAGGCTGACCCCTGAGCCATCTCTCCAGCCCCTCTTGCTTTACTTTTTAGGTTGGCTTTTCTTCTGATATTTGCTTTAGGTGTGATCTAAGATAGGATGAGCAATAAGAAGTGAAGGTGTGAGAACACTGTTGGTTATGATGAGAGAAATAGGGTAGGGGGGAGAAAAGGTATTTGCCAAGATAGTTACTAGCAGCCTATTATTTGAAGACACAAGAAGCTAGACACCCACACTCTTCCTTAGTACGCAGGGCTTTGTCCTAATTCATGTCTGTTCCCCAGCTGGGGTGACCCAGGCTGGTCATTTGTGAGTCTCAGGGACACGCCTTCACAACATCCACATGGAAGTCTGGACTGACACATTCATTATGAACCCTGGTTTGAGTACCCTGTTGGGTGTGGTATGGGTCTCCCAAAACTGAGACCTTTTCCTAGAATGAGAGACCAAACCACCTTTGTGAGGTAAAAGTGAGGAAGTCTAATAGGTGCCAACTAATGTGGAAATGATTCCCCAAAGCTTCTTAGCACCTTTCTTAGGGTACAGTGAATTCTTATGTATAGTCACTGGCACACAGGAACAGAACAGGCAGGGGTAATTTACAAAATCTACGCACAATATTCAAAGACAGACATCCTGGGCCCTGGTTCCAGCAGCCCTCCACTCTCCTCCTCCCTCTTTATCTCTTATCTTGTCACTGGAGACCTGGTGTCTAGTGAGGGGGGTGGAGGTGGGGTGGGGAGGTGAGGGAGCATCTAGATAGTTCTATCTTTTGTAGACTCGGATCCTCTCCCCACATTAGACTTTTTAGTTAAAAGTTATAATGTTTATTTCCTTCAACAAGTCCTGTTGTGCTCCTTGGTCTAAATATAATCATATTGCTAAATGTACCAAGAAGGAAGGGAGATAAGGCATCTGCTTGTTTTTGTTTGTTTGCTTTGTTGTTGTTGTTATTGTTTTTTGCTTGAATTTAGAAAAATTGCCTAAATCATCTTGCCTTGTTCTCTTTCCTTGATCTAGATCTTCCAAACTTGTCCCTCTGCATGAGTAGATACTGCTTTGTACTGCTTTAATTTCCGCAAAAGAGAGGGAAATGATAGAGCCCGACCCTCACTAGGTCTGTTTCTGGCCTTCACCTCCAGCAGCCCTGTGCCAAGCCCCCTGCACCCCACTGGATTCTGCCCTTCTAAAAAGCAGAATTGTTCCCTCCCAGAGGCGGACTTACAGAGTTGGATGCAGGACAGTTTGATCATTTTGTAGTTGGCCTGGAGAAGAGTTCTTGTAGGTTTTGTCACATGTAAGTTAACTGATCAGGAAGCCATTGAGAACATCCATGTCTTAGTTTGATTAAAAAAAAAAAGCTCCATAGGTTTTCTTGTTTATCGGGTCAGATAAGTTTTAGGATAATGTTGCCCTTTTGGTTCGATAATGGTTTTTCCACAGTTCCTGTATTCTCATTCCAAGTTGAGCCCACAACTTTCCAAATCACATTCATCAACTTGTAGACTCTGTTAAGCTCTTCATATTGCTGACACCTCAAACTTCATCTTAAATTTTAAGAACTTTGGTTGATGTTGTTTGGCACTTTTTCAGTAAGTTGAAAGCACATGTCTTACTATAAATGAAGATTAAATCAGTCTAATATTTTATAGAACACCTAGACCAAACTGCATGACAAGAGACAAAAAGAAACTGCCAGTCACTGACCCCAGTCTAAGCCCTTGAAATTTTCACATGTAAAATGCAGTAATGTGTAAAGAAAGAGTTCACAGTTAAAGTATTAAATATGTAGATCTATGAGAATCATTTCATGAGTGATTCTACTGCTTTTAAAAGTTAGTAAACATTGTACTTATATAGTGAGCATTGAAGTGACCAGAAAATTCAAGAAGAAATTGATAGATTAAAAAAAAATGACAAGAATTCATTGGTATCTAGCCAAACTATGTGAGCTTGAGCTCATGGTATTTTGGGTTACTTGGGTCTAGTCTAAGTGGGAATATTTCACTCTCAGGGAGGAGATGCTTATTTAAACAACTAATATCACCCTCAAATTGTGTGGCTTAGCAAATACAGATTTGGGGCCCTTTCTTTAGTAATGAATGATTAGTAGGCATTTCATCATCTTGGCCTATGTTAATCGAATGTGAGCTAGTTTATTTATCACAGTGCATCCAACAGTCTTTCTTTTTTCCTCTTCCATTCCTCTCTTCCCTTTCCCCTTCAGCCTCCTTTTCTTCTTCCTTCTCTCCCTCTTCCCTCCCCTTCTCCTCCACACCCCTCCTTCCCTTTTGTAAATAGACAGAGCTCTATATAAAAATGCCACCTGTGTGGTGTAGTCACATGAGCTTGCTTCCTACCCTTAGGTCATCAAAGCCTTGCAGAGGGTTGACAACATGGTGGGCATGCTGATGGATGGTCTGAAAGAACTGAACTTGGATAAGTGCTTGAACCTCATCCTCATTTCAGATCATGGTAATCTCAATTTACATCATTTACTCTTTGGTTAGATGGTGTCAAAACACCTTCCTTGATTACTGTTGTATGATTCTTTCGTCTTTATGTTGCTTTTATTTTTGCATGTGTCTGTGCATGTGTGTGGGGGATGGGACACTAGAGTGTGTGTGCCTGTGGAAGCCCAAGGGTGACATCGGGAATCATCTTGGATTGTTTTACCTCCTTATTGCTTTGCTATAGGGTTCCCCGGGCTCTTCCTTTCAGGGATGGAATTATAGGCTGGTAGCATTTTTTAAAATTATTTTTATTTATATTTTATTTTTTACATGTGTTTATTTGTGTGCGCATGCATGCGCCCCTGTGGAGAGCTAAAGATGACTTAAGGAATCATTCTGCATTGCTTCTATCTCCTTTGGCTTAGCTCTGGGATTTCCCAGGCTCTCTCTCCCAGAAGTGTAGGCCTGCCATTTCCATCTGGTGTTTGTACATGGCATCTGGAATCCGAGAATCTGGGATCCAAACTCAGGTCCTTCTGCTTGCAAGACAAAGTCTTTACCCCTGAACCATCTCTGCAGCCCCCACCCAGTATTTTAAAATGGGATCTGAGGACCCAAACTCAGGTTCCTTTACTTGTGAAGCAGAGACCTTAAGTCCTGAGCTGCTTCCCTAGCCCATATGTTCCTTTTTTTTTTTTTTTTTAATGTAGTTGCTTAAGGAAAGTTTTTAGGAACAAATTACATTAAGTAAAACAGAATTCAAATAAACTGATAACAAGTTACAGTGCACCTATTTTCTGATTTGGAAAAATTCTATACCAGAATTTAAATAGTTAACTCTTTCCAGTATTAAATTTTGGAACTATAGATGTAGATGTGAATGGATACTTCTGCATCTCATCAGTTTGCATTAGTATAGTGCCTCTGTTTTGGAGCTCTTACATATTTTCATGGGACTTGTTTAGTATAACTTGGGACTTCCAGAAGTGGTACCCATAAAGAAAGTGAATAGTAGGTTCTTTCAGTATCTTTGTTCTTATTGCTCATTTTTGCTCCAAAAATGATGATAAAAATCTTTCTTAAGAAACTGTCCTAAGATGTTTCATGCTAGTACAACCCCAGCCCTGTAGGGATACTGAGATGTGTACTCCCAGTTCAAATACCCTCATAGGCTTCTGTAGGACATTCTTCACTCAGTACTGGATTATAACTCAGGAGTTATAAAGGTGCACTAAGTTAATCAATAACTTTTAGGTGAAGGAAAGAACAAATGTTTGTAAATGGGGAGCGGTAGATACCGTGATGTTTAGTGTCTTTAATGTCCAATTCCAGTTCTGAGGGCTACATATTAATTAATTATGTATTATTAATTAATAAAATTCTGGAAATAGAAGGAATTCTGCTTGATCCATTAATTTCTTTCCTTTTTTAAGTAATAATGAAACTCGTAGGCATTTCTTTCTTGTAGGCATGGAACAAGGCAGTTGTAAAAAATATGTATACTTGAATACATATTTGGGGGATGCTAAAAATGTTAAAGTTGTCTATGGACCTGCTGCTCGATTGAGGCCTACTGATGTTCCAGATAAATACTACTCATGTGAGTATTTCTCTGTGATAACTTTAGGTATAATTATAATAAGAGTGCTTTCATTCCTGTACATCACTCTGTGCCTAAACTGAAGGAAATAAAGATGCAATTATTAAATCTCCAGAACAAATATTCTGTACTTATATGCATTTTATAGGAGTACAGAGAGCCTACCTACTTACCTATATGATCTTTGTGGACTATCTGAATATACTTTCATGGTAGAGTGTGTATTTACCTTATATTATGTTTTATAAAGTGTTCATAGAAAAAATTCAGCTGCATTTTTTTTCAGGATTAGAGAATTAATGACATCCCATTAAAATAGTATCCTCTTAGACTTACATTATGTTATGAGACAGAATATTGGAGAACTTATTAATTCAGTAAATAGGTGATTCCTGAACTTAGGAATGACTTCTTAAACTAGTCAAAAAAAAAAGTATATCCAGGGAAGGAGAAGAAACTTGGCATTCCGTCTTCAGCCCATTGGCATACAAACTGGCAAGAGATACTCAAAGACAATTATCTATTCTCAGGTCAAGTCTGCTTTGGGCCTCAGCTCCCCTCTTTTGATTGCTATCTATGATTTTGTTTATCCTTTTGATATAATTTCAAATTGATTTTGTTTATCCTTTTGATATAATTTGAAATTGGAATAGAGATTTTTCTGAGTTATCAGGATTGTGTTAGGTTTGAGGTCTACAGTGAAATTGGTTTCAATAAAAACCACTGAATATTAGTGAGGAAAAAATAGATTTCACTGCAGTGACGTGGTTATGCAAGTACCCACAAGGTAGAGGCTTCATGTGCCAGATTCTTTAGTTTGGGCAAGTAGAACAGTCAGTCTTCCATTTCCAAAGGGTCCATGGAAGTCTGTTGACTTAATCTATTTTGGATTTCAAAAAATGGAAAAATTATGTTTCTTCTAAGCAAATACAGACAATTTTCTTGTCATTATTCTCTAAATGTAACAACTAGTTCCAATACATTTACATTGTATTTGGCACTGTAAGATGATTAAAATCTATAGAAGGATGCAATATATTTTGCATTATTTTATATGAGACCTGGGCACTGGAGGGCAGGTCTTGGAACCAATTTTTGCTATTTACTTAGAGTGATTGTACTTGATTATTGCAAAACTCGTTATAGAAAGCATGTAGACTGTTATGACATTTCCTAGAGATATTTGGAAAGGGGGGGCTCAGCTTTAGTGATTCTTCCATTCTAGTAGGGCTCCAAATTTCCCAAATTAAAGCAAAAACATATATATGATATATAATAAATATGAATTGAAACATAAATAAACATTATATATATATATTTATCAATTTATGTGTACATGCAATCTGTATTCTTACAAAGTAAGAATAAATAAACCCAATGAACTTAACTCTTTATATTCAGCTTTGAAACTAATCTACTTGCCCTGTATTATATCTCCGTGTGCCTCTCTTGTTTGAAAATTCTAGATTTATCCTTGAATATTTAAATATACAGTGCAATCAATAACAGTTTTTCACTATAAGTTCTCCTACTTCTCAATTCTTTTACACTCTTTGAAGATGACCTGTTAAGTTTGGAATGTACCATCCTAGGTATTTGCTATATCTATATAAAACAAATATATTTTTATTTTCACACAGTAAAGTCATGCTAGGTCTAGACTGAGATGTATATGAATCAATATTTGGATTGATGGACTGGTTTCTGGGTGGATATTTGTATGGATGAGTGTATGGATGCATAGATGAATGGATGAAGAGATAGGTGAATAGTCAAATAGATGAATGGACAGCCCAATGAATGCGTAGATAGATGAGTAAGTAGATTTTCATGTGTCCGTGTGACACTATTTCCTGGCCACTATTATAGGATGATATCTAGGGATCTGTCTATTACTATGAGTGGTCTAATAAATGAGCTGTTTGAAATGTGCTTTAGGTAAGTAGACATGTCATACAGTCAGTAGAGTGATTGCCTGTCACATATGAAGCTCTGTGTTTAATCCCTTGCACTGCATAAACTGGGCGGGTAGTACATACTTATAATCCCAGTACTTGGGAGCTGGAAACAGGAGGATCAGAATTTCATCCTCAGTTACATAGACAATTAGAAGGTCACCATCTTTGGTTACACAGTTGAGTTACAGGTCAGTCTGAGAGTCCCAGTCTCAAAAAATAAAAAATAAAGAAAAGAAAAAGGAAAAAAAAATATGCTTTTTTGGTGCTTGATTAAAGAGCTCAATACTATACATTTTTATAATAGTTTTACTTTTAATTGTAGCATATCATCAACTCTTAATTCTTATGTTTGTCTTATTCAGTTAATTATGAAGGCATTGCAAGAAATCTTTCTGTGAGTATCTTTGTTTTTTTCATTATTCGGTTATTTTTGTAACAATCATTTAGAAAAAAATTCAGTGTCTTTGGGGGGAGTGTATGATTCAAATTTTTTAGCATATGAGCCAATATGAAAAAGCTGGCAAGTTTTTTAAACCCTTTGTGAATATATTCTAATAATCTAGGTTTGGAAGTTTCTATATTAGCTAGGATTTTAAAATATCTATGACAGTAACTATAAACAATTGAGGTGAACCTGTGTCAGTAGCGCCATTAAAAACTGTTAGTGTTAAGATAGGAATATAAGCTAGAGCATGGAACATGTTCAGCCTTGTCTCAGCACTTCCAGCCCTTATCTTGTTTGTTTTTATTTTGCTTTTGTAATTGTTTTAAAAATTGTTTTTGTCTTTGTGCTATTTTATATATATATAAAAAATAGCACATAGTATTAAGCTATATTGCATTTTATATTTGACCCATTTTAAATACTGAGGAAATTTTTTACAACTGCGTATAATGGGAGAGGGTTTGAGACTAGGATCATGACATAATCTTGCAATATAGTCCTAGGGTATTAATGTAGTAATAATGATGATATCCAATAAAACTTTTCACTATCTTGGAGTATGCTAATTATATAAGCAAGAAGGGTTGTTTTTCTGTCTGTGGCTTATTGGAAAAATGTTTGCGAGAAGTTTGTAAGAAAAAAGTTCATCAGAAGTTAATGTATTTTCAAGAAATATTGATACCTTAGATAATGTTTTTTGTTTGTTTGTTTTGCCTTTTGCAACTTCAGTGTCGAGAACCAAACCAGCACTTCAGGCCTTACCTGAAGCATTTCCTACCCAAGCGTTTGCACTTTGCTAAAAGTGACAGGATCGAGCCATTGACATTCTATTTGGATCCTCAGTGGCAACTTGCACTGTAAGTGTAGACAATTTCCTGGGTAAACTCAGCCTGATCTAGTAATAATTCAAGATAATAATTGTTTAACTGTTGGGCTATTTCTGATAGTCCAAATAGGGTGCTGTTCATTGTAACCCAGATTTTCTCCTCATGTATGTGTATGGGGAACATATGTATGTGTTGATGTACATACATGTGTACATAAGGGTTGGTGTGCTCATGAGCACACAGTAGACCAGCACAGGACAATGGTTATCCTGCCACATCATTTTCTTCTTCTCTTGAAGCAGAGCCTCTCACTGAACCTGGAGCTAGATTAATGATCATCAAGCCCCAGGGACCCCTCTGTTTCTGTCCCCAATAGTGTTGGGGTTGCGGGCCTCAGGCTGGATTATTACATGGGAACTGGGAATTCAAACTTGGGTCCTCATATTTAGGCAGCAAGTACTCTTAATCACTGAGCCATCTTCTAGCCCCAACCCAGGCTTATTCAAATTTAGCATTTAAACACTTTGAGTGGAATAATAATTTGTTGTGGGGAGCCCCTCTGCATATAGCAGTATCCCTGATTTGTACTTAGTAGATGAAATAGTGTCCTTTCCCTAAGATGACAGAAAAAATATTGCTAAGCTTCTTTGAAACATCTCCTGGGGAGAGGGGATCAGCCAGATCTAAGAATTTTTGCTTTGGCCTCCTATATTGATTATTTCTTATAATCTAAATGAATGTGTTGTCACTTTCCACTCTGCCTTTTTCTACATACCATAGTTTTCTCTGGTAAAACCTTCAATGTCTTACAGTTATTAAAAGCACTTTATAGTAAGAAATATTCTTATTTTGTACATTTTTGTTAATTTTTTATTTTTTGCACTAGTTCAATTAATCTGTCAGTATATTCATCAGACTATTAGGATGATTAATGATGTTAATATTTCAAAAAGGGATAATTAAATCTTTGATAGAAACTGTCAATCATGGTGAATGCCCCTGTCAATCAAAAGCTAAGCAGTGACTGCACAATTTACTTTTCCAGGGGTTAAGATTCTGTCTCACAAGCAGAAGGTCCTGGTTTCTAATCCCAGATCCCACATAAAATACCAGCATAGAAATGGCAACCATCTGCACTTCCAGCCCTAGTGAGCAGAGCCTGGGAAATCTCAGAACTAAGAAAAAGGAGATAGAAGCAATCTAGAATGATTCCTGAAATCACCTGGTCCTCCACATACATAGTGCCCTCACACACACACACATACACACACACACACACACACACACACGCACACTAGCCCATGCACCATGTGCACTAAATAGATAAATAAAGCTTTTAGTTCACAATATGAAAGGTGGCCAATACTTACCCCCAGGGGATTTGATATTTAATGACTGTTTCCTGAGAATTTTTTTAGACTGTGTTATGAAAGGATTTTACAAATGACCTACAAGAGATGTTAAGGCCAAGTTAAGATAATTGCCATATTCATCTTCTGTCACTTTGATAGAAACTATAAAACTTAAGGTGGAAAAAGTTGATTTCAGTTTACAGTTCAAGGTTAAAGTCCATCATTGCAGGGGAAGTCACAGCCACAAGAGTTTGGAGCAACCAGTCACATTGCATCTACAGTCAAGACACAGAGAGCAACAAATGAATTCATGCTAGTATTCACTTTCTACTTCTTATTCAGCCAAGGACCTTCACCCAGGGAATGGTGCCATCCATAGTATGTGGACCATCCCACCTTAACTGACCCAATTAAGATAATTCCCTACAGAAGTGCCTAGAGTATGTGAAATCAACAGTCTCTATAAACCATCACCGTATTATGTGCTTTTGTTTGAAGTCACAGCTATTTAAAACACAGTCATGATGTAAAATGTCTTCTGTCTTGATGCTAACAGTGGGTGACCTGTGTTTTTTATTTCATGAATAAACCAGCTCTGGAAAATTAGTATTAAAGGACAAAACACAGGTGTGTTAAAGTCAAGTGGTTTTATGTGTTTTCTATTGGTTTAGCAAAATAGCTGCTTGTCCTTTATTAGTGAAAATCTTGGCAGAGTTATCAGTCATGTTCAATGAACAGTTTTTATATTACTAACCATATATGTCAAAATTAGGAATCCATCAGAAAGGAAATATTGTGGAAGTGGATTTCACGGCTCTGACAATCTGTTTTCAAACATGCAAGTGAGTATACCATTTGCACTTAGCCAGATAGGATTAATCTGAAGAGTGCCCGATATGTAAAGTTGGCAGTTCACAAATACAGCCTGTGTCTGGATCTTGAATGAGCAGGATTAGAACTGGTTTTCTTTGTATAGAATGAGAGAATTTTGTAGACTTTATATTCATGTTTCCAAATGACTCAGCAGATGTTTTCACTAAATTTCAATCAATCATTTTGCATATATTGGACCCTATGAATGACAGCTGTGGTGAAAGCCAGTAATTTATCAGATGGAAGATCATTTTTATATTTTTGCCCAGCACCTTTAAAACTTCTAAACATAGTTACCAAAGTCATCTAATTTGTTCTCTGCAGCACCTGTGCAATAGGTATAGATCCCATTTCATAGGTGAAATCATTGATTTTGTTCTGATCATCAAGACAAGAATTATTGTAAAACTAAGAAATGTTCTAGGTATCTTCAGAATATATGTACAGTGAGAATAGAAAGCCCACAGGGCACGGGATTTTCTTCCTTGTTTACCATAACCTGTATAAATATGTGTCTATATATATGTAATCATAATATAATAAAATTATTTATTATGGCATATTTTATATGTAATGCAGGCAGTATGAGTTATTTATTTATTTTTATATTTTGTGTGTGTGTGTGTGTGTGTGTGTGTGTGTGTGTATTGTTGGGCACTGTGTGTCCCTATGGAGGACCAAGGGTGACTTCGGGAATTATCTTGGATTGTTTCTACCTCCTTCTCATTTCATTCGGGATTTCCCAGGCTCTGCCTACCAGGGCCAGAAGTGCAGGCCACTGCTATTGCAGCCTGGCATTTTTACATGGGACCTGGGATCTAAACTCAGGACCTTCTGCTTGTGAGGCAGAGTCTTAACCCCTGAGCCATCTCTCTAGCCCGCAGTATGAGTTTTGGGCCAGCTATTAGAGAGCTGAACTACACTGATAAGCTTTTGCTTTGCTGTCAATTTAGGCTCTCTTTATTGGCTATGGACCTGATTTCAAGCATGGTCTTGAAGTGGACTCCTTTGAAAATATTGAAGTCTATAACTTGATGTGTGGTGAGTGTGAACAGCCTGTTTCCTCCTTTGGAGAACAGATATGGACTATCAGAAGTAGGTCACATGCTGGGCACCTTTGTGGGCATGAGGCCATGGCAACAGGATCTTCATCTTTCCTTGCTCTTTGTGATTCAGAGACAGGGAAACCATGTGCAGGACCAGCCGTCTTCTGACTTACCCGAGGTTTCCTTTACACAGCACATGGTGATGCCCCACAGTCAGAACCCTGGAGTTAAGGTTGCGACTCTTGACTCACAGCAATGATGACAGCCAATAGCAAGAGATGGGGAGTGGCACAAGGTAGCGAGACAGGCAGCATTCTGACAGTGCTCACAGTCCAGTGTGCATGGCGGTGTCCAGACTGTAGACGTGAAGCAGGAGCCAGTTAGGTGGTTTCTCTGTTTCCTTTGTAGCTTCTGAATTGGCATTTTGATGGTAGTAGAGGGTGTGTTTAAAATATTCCTTCCATTTTCTGGTATTGGGTACTTGTCAAATCTTTACTGAGTCTTGAATATAATTCTTTTAATGGGAACTTACAACCTTTTGATGAGTTAATATATCCTAATGGACCTAAAATAGTGCTTGGTAGATGGTAAGTGCTTTACTATATAAATGATCACTATTATTATTGTTATTAGGAGCACACATCTTAGACTTAAGTAGAACTGGCATTTGAACCCTAGATCTACCATGTGGGGCTCCTGAATAAAACTCTTCGAGCACTCACACAACAAATATTCCTTGTATTTGTTAAATTATTTTGATAACTAAATAAGAAAAACTATAGTTATCACAGGTATTGGCATAGATTTGCTTTCAACATATTCTAACTATAATTATACGCTTCAAAACCCAGAAACTTTCTGTGTGCATATATGGGTGCATGTGTGTGTGTGTGTGTGTGTGTGTGTGTGTGTATGTGTGTATGTGTGAAGGGGACACTGTGTGTACCTGTGGAGACCCAAAGGTGACTTCAGGAATCATCCCAGATTGTCTACCTCTGTACTGCTTTGTTCAGGGATTTTTCTAGGCTCCTAACTCCATAGCTGGAATTTGCAGAGTGCCATCATTTCCACCTGGTATTTTTGCATGAAATCTGGGATCTGAACTCAGGTCCTTCTGCTAATGAGGCAAAGGTTTAACCACTTAGCCATCTCTTCAGCCCCCAAAATCAGAAACTTTGATGGGAAGGTATAGTATATACATCACTATTCAGAATAGCAAAAGTTAAAAGTAGTCCCAAAGGTGAAGAATTTCCTATTGTTAGTCTAGTTAGAGAGTGAAGTGCTCAAATACATTGAGTTTAAAAAAAAGTTGATACAAATTTACTGTTTATTTGAATATAAAATTTGTAAGTAACTGTTTTCCCTTCTTGAAATTACATAGATTTGTTGAGTGTGAACCCAGCTCCTAATAACGGAACTCACGGCAGTCTTAATCACCTGCTAAAGAATCCTGTCTACACTCCAGAACATCCCAAAGAAGTGCGACCCCTGGCTCGGTGTCCCATTCGGGCAACATCCAGAGACAACCTTGGCTGCTCCTGTGATCCCAGGGTAGGTATCTCTGCAAAGTTTAACAATATGAAGTGCATGTGTAGATAACATATGCTGTAGAAACACTTGAGATGGAATTAAAGCTTATGATTGAGAATGTGCTAGTTAAATGCATATGTATCAACTGGACAGCTGGAAGACTGAGCTCAGGGATCAGAATCCATCTTTAAGACAAACTCTAAAAACATTGCAGGGGTAACACACATTTATTTATTAAGCATCTGCATGTTTATTTTTAGTGCGTCTAGGGACCATGCAGACTATTTATTATAGATTTCCCACCTCTTAGCTTCTGTACTTGCATTGTACTTGTTTTCATCTATGGTGTGATGTGCTGAAGGGCAGAGGCGGTGAGTTCTAGAGAGGTACTTGCATTATGAATTGTGGAGTCAGCTGTTATCCTCACAGTGGGCTTTAAGCACAGAGGAAACCCATTGGAATGAACGCCCTTTCTCTAAAACATAGCCCCATCTGCTGCAAATTTAGAAAATAACACTTTTTGGTACAAATGGACGTTGACACTTTTGTTCTTGTCATCAGAGTTGTGCCTCTGTTTTAATTTTTTTTAATATTTATTTCTTTACATGTGTATATGTATGTCAAAGGGCACTGTCATCAAGGATGACTTTGGGAGTCATCCTGGATTGCTTCTACCTTCTTTTTTGCATTGCTCCGGGATTTCTCAGGCTCTGGCCATCAGGGCTGGAAGTGCAGCCCACTGTCATTTCCACCTGGTGTTTTACATGGGATCTGGTATCTGAACTCAAGACCTTCTGCTTGTGAGGCAGAATCGTAACTCCTGAGCCATTTCTCCAGCCCTCTTGTGCCTCTTTTAATAAGTACTATTACATAGTGTCTGTTGGTTGTTGTAAGAAGCTAAAAATATCCAATAAATTTATCAAGTGAATTAATAGCATCCATAAAGTTTGCAAGGGCAAAGAAATTTATTAAATGTTTTCTTTTTGTTTGTTTTTAGACTTGATTTAGGCTTATGGAAAGACACAATAGGGATCAGACTTTTAAAGCAACATTTACATTATATTTTTTTAGTGACCACTCATAATTGTGTCTTATCACAACTGCTGTTTCTTTCATTCTCCTTGCCAAAGGAGATCTTGTCATGCAATCCTGTGGTAAATTTTATCTTTATTATACAGTAGATTAATTAAACAGTAGAAATTCTATGTTACAAAATTAAAACAGCCCTCAATCCTCAAAAATAGTTTTATGATTTTTTTTTTAGATTGTGCCAATTGTGGACTTTGAGACACAGCTTAATCTCACCAATGCACAAGGTAAGACATGTAAGACTGGCAGAATGGAAGCAGGCCTTTCTCAGGGTGTGAGCCGCAGCATTGCTGGGGGTTGTTATGAAACAGCAGCTAATGGAATAAGAGCCCAATGGAGAACCATTCCCTGAACCACAGGGTCTTACCCAGACACTCTGGGCTGTTAGTCAGCAGGCAAGAAAGGCCATCAGACACTGCAAATGGCATGTGAGCTATTTTATGCATACTGGGCCACTCCTGGATACGATGGAGGCGTTTCAAAATTTCGAAGGTTTTTTTTTTTTTTTATATATAAAGTCTTCGATTCTCATTTGAAATACCTGGTAAGTTTATTGCTGGCTCATAATTAGTGATGAGAGTATCACTTTGTTTATTTACATGTGTTAGGGATATGTAGGCCACTGGTGAGTTTTCAGTTGTGACCCGGCTGTTGAGAGTACTCTGATGCCATCGCTGATCTTCACTCGACTCACACTCTTCTCTGTCTTACTGGAGCAAAGAGATGAATTGTTCATTGATCCCAACTTGTTTGTCTATGTAAAATCCATGTTGTAGGGCTGGGGGCGTGGCTCAGTGGTTAAAGTCCTTTGCTTCACCATCAGAAGGACCTTAGTTCAGATCCTCAGGTCCCACATAAAAGTGCCAGGTGGCTATGGCAGCAGCTTGTAATTCTGGTTCTGTATAGCAGAGCCTGGGAAAATCCAGAGCAAAGCAATAAGATGGAATAGCAATCCAGGATAATTTGTGATGTCGCCCTTGGTCCTCCACAGGCACACATACTCAAGCATCCTCTGGACACATGAACATATGCACGTATGCGAAAATAAAAAAAGAGTCCCTGTTTTAATATTGGGATTAGGGAAGTCTTTTTATCCCCAAGGTTTCGAAGTTTCCCAGTGACACCTTTACAACCTTGTAGATCTAAGTTTGTGAACTTGTAGCTACATGATGGAAGCACATTTATTTCCACTAGTCCTTTTCTCCCCATCTGCAAGAAGTAAATGTTGGAAAAACCCTTGATAGAGAGAGATAAGCTGCATCTGTCGTGTAATTTCAGTTTAGTCTCTTAATTTCTTTCCAGAATCTTTGCTTTCCACGTATATTTTTTACCAGTATATCCTAAAGAATAAGTAATCAAAATAATATTTAAGAATTTGGGGAGAATGTAGAGTAGAGTACAGTCCAGTGTGCCCGAAGCTTTGGTTCAGTCCCCAGCCCTGCATGCATGGGCATGGTGCTACCCTGAGGAGAGAGAGGCAGGAAGACCGAGAGTTCAGAGCCACCCTCGGCTTTATTGTTAGTTTGAGACTGGTCTGATCTACATGAGACTTAAAAACGAATAAGACGAAAGAGGTTTTGGCAGCATGAGCTCTGCTAAAGTAGAATTTCTAGCAATGTGAGGAAATATCCACTTTCAATTCCTCATTAAGCACATCGATAATTCACTATAAAGGCAAAAGTTTCTGTGGGCTGTCTTTGTGTCATTAACTCTTTATAGTTCTGCTCTTTGTAATGTGTTGTGTTTTCCAGTGAAAAATCATTTTCCGCATGCCTAAAGAGAGGAAAGGGTTAGATGAGGGAGTGCACACCAACTTCATTTAAAGCGTGATTTCATTTCTCCCTTTGTGACCCAAGTAAAGGCCAGTCACCCGCAACGCTGCTCCCTACGGAAGGCCCAGGGTGCTGCACGAGAAGCACAGCGCCTGCCTTCTCTACCAGCACCAGTTCCTGAGTGGCTACAGCCATGACCTGCTCATGCCTCTCTGGACATCATACACCTGTGCTCAGAAATGCAAGTATCTGTCAGCTCTTACTGTGTGCACATCATCCAGCAAGTGTTATCCGTTCCTGAAAAGGGGAAGGATACTGAGCAGGGAGTTAGTGGCTAGTTCTGACCTACCAGTTTTTGAGTTCTGTGTCTTTGAGACCCAGACAAAGCAGACTTCTCAGCCAAGGGCTGTCCTTTGTCCTCTCCCTACCCCACTACTCTTAATAGTTTGTGATTCTGCTGTATAATGTCATGAAGTGAATTTTGCAGTCCATCACGGTTATTCATTTCTGTATGCACGGTTATCCGGACAGAAGTCTTTTCTTCAACTCAACAAAGCTAGGAAGATCCTTAGTGATGGGGAGCCCCAAGAGCACACAGGCCCATCACTGCCTATGCCATTGACCCAAAAATCACAAATGGGCGATGTACACCTCCTCTTTCTACTCCTCCCGGCCCCAGACCAGCTGGGCTTTGAAAGGCGTGAAGGTGAATATCAGAGTAAGAACAGAGTCTCAGCTCACTTCAGCTGCCCGGTACTATGATAAGAGATGATGAAAGGGGAGGAACCTGTAGAGAGGAGGGTTGGAGAGCCTGCCTGGCACTGAACTGCAGTACACTGGCCAGACTGGCAGAACCTGAAGGTGGCTGGCAGAGTAGAAGAGGGGCCTTGAGAGAGCTGCATTGAAAGAAGCCGTGGGATTCATCAATGAAGTTACTGTTACTGTAGTTTTCAAAAGATAGAGGTCTATGTGTAATTGCTGTGCAAAAATGCATATTATATATACACATTCACATGTTTATGTAAACTTCCTTGATTTTTTTTTTAATTTTTGGAGATTGCCTTCCATCACTTTTTTCCTTCATTTTGTCATGTTTTATGGACACCCCTATCCCATTTGGCACTTAATTCCTTAATTTGTGGGGGCCGTTTCAGTCGTATTTGAATTTTCACTTTTATTACCTGACTGGAAGTGTGTGAGGTTGCAGCTCTTGACACCCTCTGAGGGCTCTTGCAGAACTTTGGTGGTGTCCTCCCTCTCCCACCAATTTATGGCCATATTTTTGGATTTGAAAGATAGACTCAAATTTCTGGAAAGTTTAAAACTGTGTAGGCAAAACATGAAATTATCACTGCAGAATAGGCAGGCAACTGTCTATATATGAATCAATAGCCTTATTGGTGTGAACAGTCTTCTTACATTAGTGAGAAAACACAAAACTATCAACTGAAAAATGGCAAGTGAAGTGGGCGGCTCCTGTCGAACAGTGCTGGGCTCGTGGACGGTTTCTCTGCTTCTCATCCGATACCTGATGGTTCTTTCCCTTCTGTTCTTCAGGACAATTTCTCTACAGATGACTTTTACAACTGTTTCTACCAGGACCTCCGGATTTCTCTTAGTCCTGTCCATAAATGTTCTTTTTATAAAAACAATGCTAAACTGAGTTACGGATTCCTTGCTCCACCACGTGAGTACCTTCTTCCACGACCCCTAGCTGACCTTCCTTTTTTGTTTTAATGCTATTCCTTGCTATTAAATCTTGTTTATTTGTTTGTTTGTTTGTTCATTCCCGAGGCAGGGTCTCACTGTGTAGCTCTGGTGGCCTGGAACATGCTATGTAAGCCACCTTGGCTTCGAACTCATGGAGCTCTCTGTTTGCTCTCTCCCAAGGGCTGGGATTATAGGAGTGAACCATCACAACCACCATACTGGGGTGTAAATCTTTCATGCAAGGACAGTAGGGTGTAACTCACTGCTAGAACACTGTCCTAGCATGTATATATCCCTGGCAGTGTCAATGTGTTAATAATAATAATAATAATAATAATAATAAATATGTGTACATAACCTTGTTAATTTGCTGGTGAAGATTGTACACTATAAACATGAAGTGGAAAAATGACATTTGTTGCAGTTCGCCTTCATGGTTGCTGATAAATCATCATCAAATGGCTTAAGGGAATGAAGGGTTAATTTTCTCATATGATTGTCCAGTTACAGTTCTCAGTCTAGCTTGATAGGAGAGTTCATACTCACATCAGGGCCAAAGGAACTGGCCACACCATCTCTACAGAATGGCTGAGAGAGGGACGATCCTTATTTGCCAGACCAGCTTGTCTGACCAAGTATACACAAAGATGCCAACTTTTTCAACTAGCTCTCTGTATTTTATTCCAGGGTCTAGTCCCACCCACCATGGGCTGGGCCTTCCCCATCAGCTAGACGATCTCCTGCAAGTTTTCTCTGGGCTTAACTCAACCACTAATTCTCTACAAATTATGCCCAGAGTTCAAACCCTCAACTGTCAAGTTGACAACATCTAAAACTTGAATGTTAGGAACTTTATGTAAGTGTCTGGGGAGTGGTGGAGCCGGTGCTAACAATGCCGGTAGAGCACCTCTACTTTCTGCTGGGACAGGATTGAAGAAGACTCGGGGCAGTGAAAGGCTGTGCCAGGGATCCTGGAAAGAAGTAGAATTTCTGGGTTTAAAATGGAAATATTAGGGAAAGGCGGAGCTTTCTGTCACATGCTTGTTCGTTGCTGTAGAGCCATTAAGGATTACCCCATTGGGAAGGATGGCCCTTTGGAAGGGAAGGCCTCTTATTTTTTTTTTGAAATGATAAACTTGCATGTTAATGAGAAGACATTTGAAGGCCAGTCTTAAAGGCAAAGATAGAAGAGAAGATCCCAGATGCCCAATCACTCTTGGCCTCCAACTCAGTTCTGAATCTGTGTCTGCAGACAGAATTTGGCTGTTGGTTTGAAAATCAAGAGCAGGTCCAAGCCTCACACAAAGGAACCTTGTGCAACATGTTGGGGCAGACTCCTGGGTGTTTGTTCTAGGGAGCAGGTGTTGTGTGTGAAGCTAGAGCATCTGAAAAGTTTTTATTTCTTTATATATTTATTACCATAGAAGACAGAGTTCACAATTTCAGTTTTCTAAGAGACTTAGCTAATTACATTTTCTTCTTCTCCTGGAACCTGGGGAAGTTTTCCAGGTTTAAGATGATAATCAGCCAACTGGTTAAAATGCTCTCACCACCATGAGAAGTTATAATTGTAAATATTGTTTACATATTATGAAAAATGTCTTTCTTTTTCTTCCTTTATAGAACTAAGTAAAGATTCAGACCAAGTATATTCTGAAGCTTTGCTTACTACTAATGTAGTGCCAATGTATCAGAGTTTTCAAGGTAAAATCTTATCTATAATTTTTGTGTATTAAGCATGTAATTTATATATAACAGGATTTGTGGTCCTAAGTAGAAGATTGTCACAGATGCTCTGCATTGTTACTGATAAATCCATGACCAAAGAGCTTAAAGGGAACAAGGAGGTTTTATTTTGGTTTATGATAGTATAGTTATAGTTGCTTGTCCAGCTTGATAGGAGAGCCCACACCAACACTAAGGGACTGAGGGAACTGTACACACCACATTCCTAGGACTACTGAGAGAGGGACAATTCTACTTGCCAGACCAGCATGTCTGACCAAGTATACTAAAGGATGCCCACGTCCCTAACTGTTCTTTCCATCTTATTCACCTGCCCAGGGACTAGTCTCACCCACCATGAGCTGGGCCTCCCAGTCAGTCACACAATTTCCTGCAGGCTCACTCAGGCTTAACCTAACTACTAATTCTTTATAAATGTGCCCAGAACTGAACCCTCAACCATCAAGTTAACACTTGACTAATTATCAGTTGTGTCCTTCAAGGGTTGAGTTTGGGAGTACTTGGACACAAAAGATTCTGCCAGTGTTAGAATTATGATATCTTCCAGCATGTATTCTGTCATGTATTTTAATGTTCATAAACATTCTTGGCAAAAACATGGATAAAATTACCCTATGACTATAAGGAGCTAATAACTTATATGAACTTTTAGGATTTCCTTATTTAACTGTAAGTTTTGTTCAGTTCTTTTTTTTTAAAGGAATAGATTTTATAGTGTCATTAATCATTATCTTGTTTGACTCCTGCAATAATAAGAAAACACTTTAGTCTTATCAACATGTAGTATCACTAAAATATACTTTCACCCTCACTCTTATCTGTAACATGTGACTGTGTGAGGATTATTCAGATATCAATAAGTACACCCAAGTGATTTATTTATTGTGCTGCAGTGTTGGACAGTGATATAAGAGCATAATTGAGTTATGACATATGTACTCAGGAACCTGAAACAGACTTGAATCCTTCCTTTTGGTCCACACCAAAGGCAAAGGTGAACAAAGAATCCGGGGCTTCACTCTAAAACTATAGAGGACTTGACTCAGTCGCTAATGGTTACTACAAAGCTATTAATATTTTGGTTCATGCAGCCCAGCAGCATAGCACATTGTTTTGGTGAAACCACACCGCCTTCCTTTCTGTTTCAGTTATATGGCATTACTTTCATGACACCCTCCTGCAAAGGTACACTGAAGAACGGAATGGCGTCAACGTCGTCAGCGGTCCTGTGTTTGACTTCGACTATGATGGGCGCTATGATTCCCCAGAGACCCTGAAACAGTAAGAACGTAATTACTGTCAAAGGAACTGTCTAGTTAGCAGAACCCTTTTTATCCACTATAATTCGCATGCATGTGGGAGACACAGGGATCACACTGGAAGCCTCTTGCAACTTTGATGAATTTTGATGCTTCATGCAGTGTTCGGTCAGACATTCTTTCAGGGAGGAGAAACGTGTCTCCCCATCCTTCAGTAGCATCATTTCAACACTGACTCTGCTGAAGCTCTCAGGGTTGTTGTTATTGGGGTGCCCCCTGAAAAGACCAGTCAGAAGGCAAGAGCTATGTGGTGGAATAACAGAAGTCCTAAGCGAAGGAAGGAATGAGCAAGGATAGAAGGGCTTCCGGTCTGGTGGCTTTAGAGTAATGTCCCAGCCTTGAGCCACCTCTAATTGGCAGATGTCAAACAGCCACCATCCAGAGGGAACCATTAGCGAAGCTGGTTTTGTAAAATGAACAAGGAGAATGTTTTAAAAGCAGGTTGCTCTTTTTAATGTGTGTGTGTGTGTGTGTGTGTGTGTGTGTGTGTGTGTGTGAGCGCGCGTGCGTGTGTAGGTCAGAGAACAGCATTTAAGCGTTGGTTCTCCCCTTCCACCTTGCTGAGGTTGGGTCTCTTGTTGTTTGTGGTGCTGTGCAGTGACCTCCAGGCTACCTGGCCCACGCGCTTCCAGATGGTCCTCTGGTCTCAGCCTTCATCTTGCCAGAGAAATGCTGGGATTACAGATGCGAGTCACAGCATCCACCTTCTGTGTGGGCTCTGGGGATCCACCTCAGGTCATCCGGCTGGCGCGGCGCCCTCTGGCCTGACTCTTCTACTCATTAGCGTTGATTCTGTCAGGGGTGTTGTGATTACCTAGCTTCTTAGTGATACATTTAATTATTTAACTTAATGTGTATTTTAGACATGTGGTATTCAAAGCAGGCCCTAGGGAATTGCTTATGAAAGGACACAGTTCTTTTCTTTCTGAAGGTATGCGCTGGCATGTCTTACAGGAACATCAGAGTCATCCGCAGTCAAGAGGTTCTGATTCCAACTCACTTCTTCATCGTGCTCACCAGCTGCAAAGACACATCCCAGACTCCCTTGCAGTGTAGGGACTTAGCACCTACAGCCTTTATCCTGCCCAACAGGCCAGACAACATCGAGAGCTGTGCGGTGGGTAGCCCTCCTCTGTGGTCTTCCAGGGCATGGAGAGAGGGTTTTATTAAAAATATTGCATTTATTAGAGAGAGAGAAAGTGAGTTAGAGAGTGCGTGCATGAGAGCATGCCTATGCATGCTGTAGTGCATGAGTGGAGGTCAGAGGACAACTAGAAGTCATTCTCTCCTTCCACCTTGTGGGGATGGAGCTGGTCCTCTTAGAGTAAGGACTATGGCAGACAGAGAAACAGCACTAGGTAGTGGAGTTTGGGGGTTTGGGGCTAATAGGAAACTGGAGGTGTTGGGCTTTTTTTTTTTTGCACATGGACAGTCTATTTATAATCATTTTAGGTTAGTAATGTCCCAAGAATATCTGATTTTTCAGACACGTAAGTGCTGACCACCACCTCTCCTCCACTTCACAGAGGTCACTGGTGGTTCTTATCTGCCATGGGCTTTACTGTCACTAGAGCTGTGTTTTCCCATGTCTCAGGGTCCCATTTTGTTCTTGCAGTCATGAAGATAGCACATTCCCACAGGAACTAACGTGTGTGGCACAGATTCTCTTTGATTTTTAAAGCCACCCTAGGGGAACGAGTGACGCGGGTCAGCAGGTAAAAGGGTCTGTGTGAACATCTGGAGTTCAATTCCTGGAACCCGCATAGCGGTGGAAGAAGAGACCTGACTTCTGAAAGTTGTCCTCTGACCTCTGCATGTGTGGCATGGCCACACCTGTACCTTCTCCTTTCTTCTTCTCTCTCTCACGCAAAGAAATCAAAACACTTAAAAAACTACCCTAGAAGAAGAGAACAGACAAAGGAATCAGAATTCAGATGTTAGCTGATTGTTCCTGGACCCAGGACTTGATCCTGTTTTCTTTAAGATGATTTTCTTTCCACCATATTATATAGTGTCATTTTTCTAGTATTTTTTAAACCTTCAAGAATGATGTTTCTTGTACCCATGTGCACTGTGTAACCATCTATTCCAGATCTCTGTCCCTCACATCTATCTGAGTAGTTTAATATGCTGCTCAAAAGTGTGGTTAATGCATGACTAATCTTGTGGAATCTGCCCCTTCTGAGCCTCCCTCCTCCCCAAAAAAGCCATCAGCGAATGAATTTGGGCTAGGGAGACTTCACCAGGGAAGGGGACTGAGTGCCATGGTGACCTTTCTCATTTCTATCCTCACAGGACAGGAAACAAGACTCCTCTTGGATTGAGGAGCTGCTGATGTTACATAGGGCTCGGATCACAGATGTCGAACACATCACTGGACTCAGCTTCTATCAAGAAAGTCAAGAGTCAGTTTCAGACATTTTGAAGTTGAAAACACAAATGCCAACCTTTAGCCAAGAAAACTGATATTTTTTTATTTAAAAAAAAAATCAAACTTGGTTGAGAAAAAAAATCTTGCATTTTATACAGTCCTGTATCTACACTATCACTTTGTTCGGAAACCGTCCGGCAGCGTTAAAAACTGGGAATCATGTGTGTTACTGACATCTCAGGGAAGAAGCTTGTGGGCTCAGCAAGGCGCAGGAGGACGCTTCTGCAAGGCCTAGCCCAGATGTCCTGGGTGAGAATGATGCGCACAGTTCTCCTTCTGGGCCAAAAGACAGTTGCTCCCAGAAGTGCTCTCGTTTCTCCTGAGGGAGACGTGACTGTGAACATGGTCTGAAGACCAGATGTTGGAATCATTGGTGATAAAACTTTATGACATTCCTAATTAATAGGATTGGGAGAATCCCTGTTACATTGAAATTTTTGAAATGGTACTGGATTCCTTTTAACTTGGGATTTCAGGTTTTTTTTCAGTTTTAATAAAAAAATGGAAATATGTCTGAGATCTTGTTTCTGCCTTTTCTGTCTTTCTCCTCAAAGAGTCAAGTGAATCTCATACATTTTTTTAAAAAAATGTGTGATTAGATTTTTTTTTAAAAAAATGTGTGATTAGATTTTCTTCAGAGTTCGTGGCTCTTTATAAGTTGAATTTGGAGGGAAAAAATCTTTGAGTTGGGCATATCTACCTGTTATAAAAGTGGAGTCTACACTGGAATGACAAAATCCCCATCTTGTTCACTGGAAATGAACAGAGATTGGAAAGACTGTTAAGATTGGGGCTTCCCAGGGTGTAACTTCGGAAAGCTCATGGGTGTGTGCAAAGGGGCTTTATTCATGGAATCTTTCCTCTGGCCCAGCAGTGACCAGCTTGGGAAGCTCCACTTGTGTCCAGCTGTTCCTCTTGAAACTAGATTTGAAGAGAATATGTTGCCTGTCCCTGCGTATGTTCTTTGTGGATAGATAGGGCACAACCTGATTTCCCCTTCATGGTCACTGCTGGCTCAAGTTACCTGGGGCCATTGTAGGTACAATATTAGCATACCAAAGATTTGCACCCTTCCCGTGGTGATCACTCTAAACCCACAAAGAGGTTTAGAGAATAAAATTTGCAACTGAGGTTTATTGAATGTCTTAGAAAGCATTGTTGGTTTTTGTTTTGGACCACTGTTTTCTAAGACTTTTGTATATGTAATTTTTTTTCAGTTGGTTTTCTTTTTTGCTTCCATTTTAATTTTTTTTTCTATTTTTACAAACATTGAGTATTCATCCCAGCTTCCCTTTCTCTGCCTTCCCTTCCATCCCCTCCCACTCCCTTCTGCCTGTGTGATTTTATGGATCCCAGGGTTCACTATGGCTTGTCTGCTCCTGTGAGGGCCAAGCCTCTATGGCATATCAAATTACTTCTCTTTAGTCCACTCCACTGATGTGTGTGTTTCCCTTCACTCCTCCAGCTTTAGACCCAAAGGTTTCCACTGTAAGTGCCCATTCTATGGGTATAATAACAGCTGCCTACAGAGCAGTTTGATGTACTGTCTTCTTACCTGTAGGTTTATTGGCTGTCTTCCCTATTGGTCAGCCCTCCCTCCCTTCCCCCCTCCCCCCTCCCCCCCTCCACCCCGCTTTTTAAAATAGGTTCTTCTAGTTTACAGTAACAGGGATGTGTACCATTCTGAAAAGCTGGTCTTGAATGCCATCAGAAAGCTGTCTCCTTGATATTCATACCACTATTACACTGGTGGTCACTTGTTATGGTGACTTCTACTGCAACTTACAGACCTCATGCCGTTGATGGGGCTTGTAACTTTTCTCTCCCCTAGCAGCTTATACAGTATTCCTTGGTATTGTGAAAGCTATCCAGCAAGAAGAAAATCCTCAGAGCAGTTCCAGTTGAAATACTTAGCCCATGTTCTCTGATCCATTTGTGTTACATTTTCAGTAATAGGGTCTTACTGACAATTTTTGGAGAGCAACCAAGAACAATGGCCTATAATGTTTGGGGGCCTTTAAGACCTCTCTGACCAGCATTTAATCAGGAAGTGCCTGATACTTCCTGTTTCTTCTAGCATAATTTTGTCCCTGGGTTGTAAGTGGATCAGCTAGCTAGAGGTTCTTGCTCCTCAGCATAGGAACTGCCCATTCTTGTTTCTTTCTTTAAAAGACTTTTTTTTTTTTTTTTTTGACATATTACTGGCATAGGTTTTCTTGTTCAGATTTAGTGATTTCTGTTGCTCTGTCTTAAAGTTCACTAATGGTGTTTTGCCTCTGTCTAATAATCTGCTGCGGCGCTCACCTATTGGTTTTCATAGATCAGTTACTTTGTCTTCTTTATTTCTGAAATTTCCTTTTGCTTTTATGTCTTCTCTTTGCTGAGAGTTTCTATCACTCCAGAGAGTTTCTGCTTTTTTCATGGTTTTCATGTGTGCAATTGCTTATTGAAGCGTTTTTATGGTGCCATAAAAAACTTTATCAGCAACCCCAGCATCGTCCTGCTTTCATCTGCAGATTATGTGGTTTTTTGTTTTTTTTTTTCTCCCCTCAAGACCTTGCTTCTTGGCATGATGAATAGTTTTTCAATGGAACCTGGGAATTTCAGGTATTCTGTTTTAAGACTCTGCATCTCAGTTAAACTTTCTCTGACAGCATCTTAGCAGGCCGCCCAGCTGAGGTTAGGGGCTCAGGTGTCCCTCCCATCCTCCATTGACCCTGGGGGTGAGAAGAGGAGAGCAGGGTGGAAGTGAAACTCTCTTCTAGGTCTCGGATGATGACTACCCCTTGTTGGGATGCTCAAGCCACCGATATTGTGCTGCATGCATGGTCTCCATGGAGCTGGGGTCCTGGGCAAGGCTTCATTGTCACCACATAGGGGTAAAGTTTTCAGTTCCCACTCAGCCCTCCCTGATAGTACCCTGGCAAGAGAGCAGGGCAAAGCCTGGCAAAGGTGAAAGTCTGGGCTCCCGTCAAGATCTTGCTCTTTACTGGATCAAAACCATTTTTGTGTGTATCTTTGTACCTCTTTTCTGACACTGTCTCTGACACTTTTGTTGCTGTTTTGGTCTGTCCTCATTTTTTGTGCATTGCTGCTTTCTTTAGTTTCAGGTATGAGATACATGCACTAAAAAGACAACTCAGAACACCATCTGAGGTCCTCAACCTTACGCCCTCTCTCCATCATTTAGTCCTCTCGTGTTCATCTTCTCTGTGTGTGCGCGCTTAGCAGAGGCCTGTGTACTTCATCTTAGTAGCAGGGCCTCACTGACTTGTACGCATCCAAGATACACACAGACGTGTATCAGAAGCATGCCAGCAGAACTGAACAGTGGACAGGTGCCCAATCTCTCTGTTAGAGGTGGTAACGAGGAGGTGGTTGCAATCCGTGTGGTTGTGAGAAGCAAGAGAAGGCATTGTAAGAGCAAACGACCCCCCAAGGAACAGGAACTGTTAGTGAAGCGGAAATATGATGAAATATTAGTAAGTAAACTGTCTTAAACTTCCCTTCCTCCCTTCCCCCAATCTGAGATAAGAAGTTCCAGGAGATGAAGTTCACAGGAGTTGAAAGTCCAAGAACTAAAACAATGGTTTCTGCCCTGGGCAAACATCAGTCCTTAGGGCATCTAATTAAGTATGTTCCTGCTTTCCTTCCTTAGTAATACAGTGGATAGCTATCTGGGAGACTGTCTTATTCCTTAGATTGATCATTGACAAGACAGGGCTCCACATTTTCCCCCTTTTTTCTCTCTTCTGTTTGAACAAGATGTGTCCCCCATCTTTTGTGACTTCTGGTAGCTGGGGCTCTGTAGCTAGAATAATAAACCAGCTCTTTTTGATGGGTATTTGTCTTCTGTTTCTGCCAGGCAGGCACCCCATAACAAAGCCATAGACATATTGGGTGCTTCTTGCCAGTATCAGCAGGGACTCCCCACCTTTGATCTAGACCTAAAAAAATAAATGAAAGCTTTTCAAATGAGCAAGATCAAGGAGGGACATTGGGATAATCCTTGGTTGGATATACTTTGATATTTTCCCATCCACTACCATTTCTGATATTTTCTGTAGGAATCACTGTCACCAATTTACAATGTACAATGCCATCACTTTTTTTGCTTTTTATAATAATCCATTCAGAAAGCCAATGGCAGATTGGCATCTGTGTTAAAAGAAAGAGCATTACATGTCCTCCTACTTAGTTTTTTTATTTTCTATTGCTATTACGTAGCATTCCTTTCTTTGCTTTGCTTGTTTTGTTTTTCTTTATGATCTTTCACAAGTTTTTTCATTTCATGAGTTTAAAACTCATGGCTGATCTCTTCTCCCTGGATTTCAGTGGTAAATTCACATGGCCTTTTAACTATCCCTGCAGATGTTCATGAAGTATTGGTTCTAGTTCCACTTCCCTATATTTTGATATCAAAATTTTTGTTGCTAAAATATGAAGAAACTCAAGTCCTTTACATAAAATGGTGTAGCGTTTACATACCTTACATGTATTTGCAATAGTACTTTATATCACCTTGCATTTAGATTACTTATAATATCTGATGCTCTGTAAAACTGTAAATAGCTGTTAAATTGCAAGAACAGTCTGTGTGTTTAGCATAGATACATTTTTTTCCCTCAGATTCCTATTTTTGACCTACAGTCTGTCTCATTTAGTGCAGAATCCATAGATTGAGTAGGTTTCTCTTAGTGTGGGGAGGGCTTACCCTAATTTTTTCCTGTAGATGCTCCTTCCTTGCTTTTAAATGCAAAATGAATTCTTTTATAAATCCTGAATTTTATTTCCATGACTTAGGTGAGCACTTCTAAAGTGAAGTAAGTAAGTAACAAGGAACATTTCCTAGGTAGTTAGTTTATTCATGGTTGTGGATAGAACCAGGCAGAATTTTAAAATATTTACAAGAACCAGAGGCAAAAGGACAATCCACAGTGAAAAGAAGGCCGACGAATGCTCACTATGTGGCAGAATAAGTAAGTCGGCATGTGGAGTTCAATGACGGGTAGATCAGTTGGCTGGCAGAGGAGCCCTGTGTACAGAGGTAAGAGACATTGGTGCAGAAACGATTCTTTCACAGAAGCCCTCTGCATAGATTTTGTCTCCCTTGATGTTTTTCTAGTAATAGTTATGATAACTGTTCTGCCCTGGGATGTGGGTACATGCTTGTCTAGTGGAATAACTGGTATCTGAACAATTTACTGATTACATACTGAAGCTTATCACGGGAATTTGGGGTGAGTGCTATCATAAGCACAGCTAAGACCGTATTGTGAATTCAGAGCAAGGGCAGTTTTTTTTTTTTTTTTCCTGGTGTCTTTGGCTAATCTAAATATTGTGAAAGAGAAAGAAACTTCTCCAGAATATAGTTATCTTGACACTAAGAAATGTGGATTTCCAAATGAAACTAAAATAAACAGAATCTTGACTGCTTCCTCTGTGGCAATGTAGGAGGATGGGGTAGGGGAATGAGAGAGGGTGCTCCCTCCACAGAAGGTGACATGGAGTCCAAGTGCTGCTGATATTTACCCACAGAGGTTTTGTTGAAAAGAAACAGCCAAAGTTCATTTCAAGTTCAGAGAGTAAACTCTGCTGATCTGTAACCTATGTCCTCCCTATGAAAAGTGTATGTAACATTCCTTCTAGGGCTCCTAGAGGAAAGTCACTCACTGCAACCTTCACAGACTCCTTCTATGTGAAATTTTTGCATGTATCTTTTCCATTATAGTACACAAGTGAAGACAAAGTAAAGATGGTTCTTCAAAATCACATATCTATTACCAAAAACTATTAGTGCATGAAATGTGTCTTGGTTTGCTCCAAACAGAAGACCAATTCACAATCTGGATGCCAAAAGAAACAGACAGTGTTCTTTTGTATTTGCTTTTTGTGAGAGACTTCACTCATTATCTCATCAGTTTACAATGTGACCGACCTGAACTTTGCACCCCATGCTATTTTTAACTTAACTTTATACTTGAACACAGATCTTCAAGTCAATAAACAACTTAAGATTTCAATAAAAATAGTGCTGTAACTTACTAGCAGATGCTTTAGCCATTATGCCATCCCTGCCAGCCCTGCTTTATAATTCTAATTCTATGATTTATCATAAATCCAGAACTCACTGGAATCTACTTCAGCTTTCCTATTGTAAGGATACCAAATAGTTTAATAAGCATACAAGATATATAAACATATAAAATCTTATATAAACATATAAGATTTTAGTCACACTCAATAATTTGGTGCCACATTATCCAGATAATTTTCATTATCAAAAATGTTAATGGAGGGCTGGGGAGATCTTGGGAAACCCCAGAACAAAGAAAAAAGGAAGTAGAACAATACAGGATGGTTCCTGGTGTCACCCTTGGACATCCAGAGGCAACACATTCAAGTACCTTTGGTACACATGCAAATACACACATATGCACGCACACATGCACATATAAAATAGATAAATAAAAATAATGATAGACTGGTAAGAGCTTAGCAGGCAAAAGTGTCTGCACACAAACATGGGGAGCTGAGTTTGATCTCCAGAGCTCCTGTGGTGGAAAGGGAGAACTGACTTCCGAAAGTGGTCACTACCGATGTGCTTGACATGCATGTTCTCTTTCTCTTTTTCTGTATCTCTCTATTCTGTTTCTCTTTGTAATATTTATGGACCTTGGTGCAGGCTGGACTGGGGAGGCCGAGGCAGAAGGATAACAATTTCAAAGTCAGCTTATAGAGAATTATGCTGTGTGTCCCAGGACAGAAATTCTCCACTGAAACTTCAAAAAGATTTTTAAAGAGATCAGTTCTCAGTTAAGTGGGAGTCATTGCTATGGTTTTGAAGTTTTTAAATTTTGTGGATGATGCTTGTGCTTTAGGACTCTTACTATAAACTCTTTTATAGTTCACATCAAAGTTCCACTGTTTTCAAGAGTTGCACACGTTTGAGCTGTGAAGAGAAGAAATGAAGTAGTGGACCAATAGTGCTTCATGCCTCTGTCTTTAAGATCTCACTACTATTTTTATCAACAGCTTATTTTAACACATGAACCACAACAGATTTGAGTAGAGTGAGACTAGCAGCAGATTCCCAAACCTGACTATTTCCAAGTTAAGGTGTTTGGTATCAAGGGGAAATTTGATAGAAGGCAGGACAGATGAGACTCCTGTTCCCTGAGGGTTCATTAACCAACATTTATCTGTAGTTCAAGGTTCATTAGGTCTACCTACACATAAGATGGCAGACAACACATTCCTCAAGGCTAGAGTCTTACGTGATTGTGACACATCTGTGGAGTACAATTCATTTTACTGTTATCTCATGGTCTGTTACACACTGTTGGTAGATGGCACTGTGGATTCAGAAATTATATCAACATTCTAGGCCCTAAATACAAACACACGTCTGCTAATGGAAATGTCTGTGATCAACAAAAGAAATAGATAACTTCAGGTGTTACAGTGATAAGTATCAAAGGATTATTAGCTTCTACTTGGTGCTTCTAGAGACTGGGCATGGTCTTTCTCTAAAGAAAATGCGGTTAACACACACTTCATGAGTCAACAGAGAAGTCCTTACTTATATAAGGAACTGAACAATCTAAACATTTCCCAGTCTGGTGCTCTCTAATAAATTTTCTGTGTCTGTATCCTTTAAGCTTGTTTCCCAGAACTGTAATGGATCGGATTTACACACCAAGAGTAGGATTTAGGGCTAGCAAGACTGCTTAGTGTGTAAAGATACCTACACACAAACCTGGTGGCCTAAGTTCAATCCCTAGAGGTCACATGGTAGAAGGAGCTCTAAAAGTTGTCTTCTCTTGCAATTTGTTTACAGGGTTGTTGATAAATGACCATCAAATGGCTTAAGGGAACAAGGGATCTATTTTCTTACTGATAGTTCAGTTACAATGTCAGGCTTGATGGGAGAGCATGCACCAATACCAGGTGGAGGGAACTGGCCACACCATCTCTACGTAATGGCTGAGAGAGGGATGATCCTTACTTGCCAGACCAGCATGTCTGGCCAAGTGTACACAAGGATTCCAACTTCTCAATTAGCTCTCTGTGTTTTATTCAACTGTTCACGCCCTAGTCCCACCCATCATGGGCTGGGACTTTCCCATCACTAGACAATCTCTTGCAGGTTTGCTCTGGGCTTAACTCAATTACTAATTCTCTACAAATGTGCCCAGAGCTCAAAACCTCAACTGTCAAACTGATATCTGTGCCTAACTATGACATCCTCTGACTTCTACCTGCATGCATGTGCATGCCCTATACCCTTTGTCTCTCAAATAAAAAACCGTCAATGGTTGGTTACAATACAAGAGGTAATGTGGAATTTTCCCTTTAACACTTGTGACTAAAATTTTTTTATTTCTGTATTTATTATATTTATAATTTTTATATATCTATTTATTGTCATGTTGCTCAAGTCATCTGCTTTTTAAAAAAATTTATTTATTTTGCATATGTGGGAGAGAGAGTGTGTGTGTGCATCAGAGGGCACAGTGTGTCCCCGTGAAGGACCAAGGGTGACTTTGGGAATCATCTTGGATTGCTTCTGCTTCCTTTTTGCTTTTCTCTGGTATTTCCCAGGCTCTGCTCCACAGACCACTGCTGTTTCTGGTGGGATCTGGAATCTGAACTCAGGTATTTCTGCTTTGAGACAGAGTCTTAACCCCTCAGCCATCTCTCCAGCCCCAAGTCATCTGCTTTTAAGAGCAGAAATATCTTTTGTTTCTAGCACAGTGAATGAAATACAGCTGTATCCAACAGTTGTTCATTTACATATCACTTCCCAGTGTACAATCAGAATTGCTTTAATTAAAACAAGAACAATGTATTTTTAATAAATGTATATTATTTTTAGTGTTTTATACATGCATATAGTGCATAAGTCTACCACTTATGACATATGCCTGATATATTCATGTCCAGAAAGCATCATTGATCAGTGGGTATACTGAAGAAAGCATCTTCCTTTTCTTCCCTATATTAGCCTTCATCAGTCTCTCAGACAGTTGTGGAACTTCTTGGGAGCATTCCCCTTTCACGGTGAGATGTTGATAGGACAGTCCTCTGGAGTTCTTGTGAAAATAAACGTACATACCATGAAAGCATGGGTGCCATAGCCCTGTCAGGTCCAGGAGACAATGTCTGGTCAGACACTGTCCCGCTTCAAGCTCTTACAATCTTACACCCCCCTCTTCCAAGATGTACCTTGAGCCTTGGAGTAAGAGTGGCTTGTATGTTCTATTTAGGGGCAATTACTTATTTTCTGTACTTTGGCCAGTTGTTCTTTTCTGTAATAAACAACTTCTGTTGCAGAAGGAGGCTTTGAGATTGAATGTTGACTGCTCCTCCAGTCAATGGGTATAATGGGTATTTAAAAGGTAGTTTGATGTAGTGTCATCATAATTAAATACTCATAAGCCTTCACTTCCCCTGGGGGCTTTATCTTCCTCTTTTATAGGTTCTTGTTCTAGTTTATAATAACAGAAAAATGCTCCTTTCTGACAAGTAGGCCTTAAATCTGATAGAAAGTTGTTGGTTGCCTTCTTGATATCCATGCCACTATTACACTGATGGTAATTCTTGCCATGGTAATTTATATATTTATTTTTATTACTTTTTTTTTTGCCTAATTGCACAAGCTCCCCACCTTTCTTCACCCCTTTTCCTTCTCTCCTCCTCTCTTGGTGCTTTCTCCCTCCCATCCTCCAGAGCATCTGTTTATGTGGGCACTGAATTTCCCTCTGAGTTGTCTATACTAGTGAGGGTTCAGGACTCCGTGGCATAGTTTAGGGGGCCCCTTCTTGGGCTGCCCACTAGTATGGAAACTCTGTTATGTCTGTTTAACTCCTTGCCTTTAAGAATCCTGCTGCCTGAAATCTTCTTCCCTGTGATCCCTGCTAGATGTTGTGGGGTTGTTGAAATGTCAGCTATTGTGCAGGTCATTGCCATGGTGATTTTTATTCTAACTTGCAACTTTCACAGATCAGTGAGCCCTTTGATGGTTTTCTCCCCCAGTAACTTCCATAATACTTGCTGGAATTTTGCAAGCTATCCTGCAAGGAGAAAGCTTCCAGACCAATTTCAGCTGGTGTTTATTATCTGTGTCCTCTGATCAACTGGTGTTGCATCTTCAGTCTTACTGTCAGTTTCCGAACCAAGAGCAATTGCAAAAACTTGTACTGTTTGGGGGGTTCTGTAAGACTTCTCTGACCAACATCTTCTCAGGAAGTATCACACGCCTAAGTAACCATATATTTTGAGGAACACTCACAGTTGTTCTAATGATTTCATTCTCTAGAGCATCTGCTTCTCTGAAAGCTGAAGATAAGAAAGAATGCACTTTGTAGGGGGTTGACATCTCAGAGAGGAGCTTTTTTTTTTAATGGCTCAACATATTTTTTAGTTTATTTGGTAGAAAGTAGCTTCTTTCTTTTTTTAAAATTTTTTTAATATATTTTTTTCCCAATCATACAAGCTTAATAGGTACCCTGTTCCCTCCCTCCCTCTACCCTTCCCCAGTCCCCTTTGCACCTTCCTCCCCTTTTCCCCTTCTTTTCACCCTCCCTTCCCTTCTCCCAGTGCCTCTCCCTCTCCCCCATTCCATTCCCTGGAGCATCCTTTTGTGTGAATTCCAAGCTTCCCTCTGAGTCCTCCACTCAGTGAGGTGAGGTGTAAGGACTCAGTGGCATTGCCCAGAGCCCTTTCTTGGGCTCCCCTTTAGTATGGGAACACTATTATGACTATTATTACATTATTATGTAATCCCTTGCCTCTAAGGATCCTAGTGCTTGTGATCCATGCTAGACTTTGGGGGGTTGTTGACATGTCAGTCATTGCGCAGGTCATGCAAAGTCCAATTATGACTACTGTGGCTCTAACTTGTGTGGAATATCTTATGTATTGTTGCTCCTCCCCATCTTTAGGCTTTTACAATCTTTCCACCCCCCTCTTCTGCAAGTTTCCCTGAGCTCGGATGGGGAGAGATTAGGCTGGTCTGGATCCAGGTGATTAATGTAGGATCACTGATGTTCTGAATTATGGTTTGTTGTTGTTGTCAGTTTTGCTGTTCCTGCACTACCCTTGGCTCCATACTGATTAATATTGGAGGTCACCTCCTAACCAAAGGCTGTTTAAATGAAATCTTACATAAGAATAAATTCAAAGGTAGATGGAATAGGAGTAGGAGACTGCAGTGGGGTGGGAGTCAGTTTCCCATTTGCATGATGGTTACCATCTGTCTGCCAGACTCTATGCCCTCCCTGACTGGTGAGATCAAACCCCCTCAGTTGCAAGTGACCAGGAAGGAAAGTGAGTGAGCTTAACCAGATGTCTCGCTACTTACTTGCAATACTTGATGGTGATCTATTTTCTCTACTGTAGCATGATCCCCTCTCTCAGAGAGGAGCTTTATACAGAGCTTGCAGTGTTTTTTCAGCCATGTATTGCCATCAGAAATGCTTGTTCAACAAAGGAGGACATGCACAGAAGTGTCTCCATTCTCATATTAACTGATGCCAGATCAGTCCTTGTGAGAAGAAAAACACATCAAGAAATAAATGAAAAGATAATAGAAATCAGCAAACACACAGAGGTATCTGGAACAAGCATATTTTGGGAAGTTTCCATGTATGTCACCTGAGAGGAGAGATATTTTCCCACTACTCTCTGTCTTGGAAATTTAGGATAATATAATGAACTGTACTGAGATTGCAGTGAATTAAAAAGTGTTAGGATTCAGGGAAATCATTCCATCCATCTGTGTGCTACAGAAAGTTGATAGAGAAAATGAAATTTGTGAGTCATTGAGAATATAATACCAGAGACATCATTGAAAATAAATCAACTGCTGTAGTACAGTTTGCATTCTGCACATTGCTGGTTGCTTATTTTGTTCCAAACATTTATGCTAAATTTAGAATTGCATGTTTTCTTAACAATTCTGTAATATGCAAATATTAATCTTGACCCTGGCAAGGACTTGAGTTATGGCTCATATATTTAAAGAGAATATCGTGACACTTCTTTGAAAAGAACTTTGAGTGTGTCGAGCTCATCCATAGAATTCTCCATCAGCACCTATATTCAAGCCAGAATAGATTCTTGAAATGGATGTTTTTATAGTGCACTAATAGCTGAAATCACCAGTGAAAGAATACAATAAGTCATGAAAGGTTAACTCTCAACTGAAAAACAAACAAAAGGGGCTGGAGAGATGGCTCAGGAGTTAAGACTCTGTCTTGCAAACAGAAGGTCCTGAATTCCGATCCCACGTAAAAACACCAAGCAGAAAGAGGGCCCAGACTTCCAGTCTTGTTGTGTGGAGCCAGGATGATTTCCCAAGTCACCCTCGGTCCTCCACAGGGCCACACAGTGCCCTCTGATACACACATACATAAAAAAATGAACAAAAGTCTAGATTATGGCATTGATAGGAAACAAATGCAAAACTAACAAATACATAAAATATGCCTGATTTATTAAGTCAAACATACAAATAATATATTTTTGTGATGGCCATATGAAAAAAAGATATCCCCCACCCCAGTGATGCGACTCTGGGACTATAAGCATCACATTTTGGGAACACAGAATGACATCCAACAGCAATTAGATAATTGTGTTTTAGGAATCTAGGACTCATTCACTAGCTGCAACTTAAATTTCAGTTCTTTATTTTGAGCAAAGTATTGTTTAATTATATAAAAAATTCAGTGATAATCAGTCTAAACATGTTAGAGAAATTATAGTATATTCACCTACCAGTGTACTTTCTCAAAATTTGATACTTGCCTAAATTTGTCCAAGTGGAAAATTTTAGAATGATTGAAAAATGACAGCTTCTCAAGCAGCATTGATAACACACTTACTTTGGTAAGTGGTAATCTTAGTCTCCTAGCTGCTTTCCCTCCTGGCTCTTCCTCCTTTCTCCTCTTCTTCCTTTTGCTTTTCTCCTCATCCTTCTACTGAGAAGTCAGTGCCCTGTAATGGTGAGGTTTGGATGGCTCTTGGTTTCTTGTTCCTGTATCATGTGCTGCTTTTACCATCTGGAAAAACATCAGCAAAGTTCAGTCAAAATAATGAAAATATAACCTATTGGAAGTGACTTTGCCTGAATACTTATATATATAGCTGTTCAGACCTCAAAAATGTATGAACTATCTAAAGATATTGAAGCTTAATATTGAATAAATAATATCCTCTCCCACATATCACTGTTTACCATAGTGATTTACACAGCTCCAAGAGTCCTGTGCTGGCCTAGATTCCACCATGTCACTCTGAACCAACTTTCTCATTTCCTCCTGTCTATCTTCCTTCTAGGCCTTCGTGGAAGGATTATAGCTATTTCCAACTTCACACTTAGATTGACAAATCTAGTAATGACGATCAGCATGAACGTTACAGTAGAGTTCCTTTCAAGTTTTTTTTGTTTGTGTGTATGTTATGAACACTTAATATGAAATCGACTCTCTCAAGTTTTTACAGGTATAATAGGGCCCTTGCCTGTGGTCACGTGAGGAAGCACAGTCTAGGTTACTGATTGAAGAGATTATGTGGAGAGAAAGGCTGTACTGAGAGCTGTTGCCAAGGTCCCTCACAGGGGAGAGATCATATTAGGCCTGTTGTTCTAGCTGAGCTGTAGACCACCATCATTCAATGAATAGCCCATAAGAAGAGCCACCCAGCTTCATGTTGCCCTCAGGTTCTAGAACAGAGAAAATGTTCTTGTGAAGCCAATAAGCTGTCATTTGACATCTAGTATTAGCTAAATAAGAGAGCCAGTTAGTTGACAGAAAAGAAAAGAGTAACAATATACAGACAATAGGCTTTTCTTCTTCCTTGAAAAAAAAAACAAAACTGTTTTTTAAAAAAAAAAACAAATCAGGATCCTGGTGGAATCTGAGACCACACCTGATTCTGCTTTCTTATTCACAATTTTTCTGACATTCCAAATCTTTGATGTCTGTTTGTCTAATTGAAAGGGGTATCAATCACGCCTCTGCTCCGCTTATTCTGATGAAACAATTTGTCAGTTTTAATTTCTTTTTGGCCTCTTTCTCTTGGATTGTGCAGATGAAACTAATTATAGCTAGGGGTATAGTTATTGAGCACTCATGTCTTTAAAGCTCAGCAGACATCATTGACAGTTCCAGATTCCCCCAATATTTCTGGGGGAATACTTTGAGAAGTAATTGAAATACATACAACTTTTTAACGAGTAAAATATCTGACTTTGCTTCATTTAGCGACAAGACTGAGTTAAAACTTGAGACACAAATCTTTTTTGTCCGCACATTAATTCCATGTTTAAAAGTTCATGTTGATGCACATCCATGTTCACAAAAGCACCATTCACAGTGGCCAAGAGGAGGAAGCAACTTAATTGTTCAGCGACATAGGGAAGGATAAACAGATGGAGGTGAGTGTGCACAATGGGTATCGTTATTCAACCTCCTGCTGCCACTTGGATGGGCTTGAGGGCAGGAAGCTAGATAAGTCCAATACTGCATTACTTTACTTATATTGTTGATAAGAAATGACAAATGGGCACTCAAAGATACAAAATAGCAAGGTTTACTTCACACCAGTGTTTGATCTAGGGAGAATTCCTTTTCTCCAAAATCTGGACACTGTTCTTTATTTCTCTTGTCTTTTATACAGTATAACTTTCTGGTCTTGAGACGACTTAGCCAAATAGCCTTTATCTCTCTCCCTTTACAAGCTTCTGGATGTTGCAACTGGGTGGAATAGATTACAGAAGCAGAAAGCAGGATGAAAGAAGCAAACATTTTACACTTCCAAGAAAACATTTTACATGAAGATCACCACTTCAATACAGATAGCTCTGTCAATTAAATTCTTACAAGTAGAAAGTAGCATGGTGGTTGCCTGGAGAAGGGGAAACCAGAAGTTACTCTACAGATCAAAGTTTTTGATACCTATTCATCTGTTGCACAGTAGAAAAATACTTAACGATATGGAACTGTTTACTTGAAATTAGTTCATATGGTACTTCTATTTTTTTGACTTCCATTTTTTTTTAACTATTTAAAAGCACAATGGGAGTTGAGAATGAGAGACAGGGCATACTGATAGGATAAATGATAAATCCAGGTTGTAAGTAGGACATGTAGAATTTGATAATTAATACTAAATAGCAAGCACAAAGCAATAAGAACAATGGCCACTTTAGAAACTTTGTTAGTTATAGGAATGTAGGTATTGAAAAAAACTGAATGCACATAGGCACGTAGGCCACTAAGGTTTTTGTTGTAGAATTACAAGCATGATAGAAGCCATCTAAATGCTAGAGTATAAGACTGGGTGCAGAAGGGAGTAAGGTGGTATCACAGGTATGTAGTGAATTGAATTCCTGCCTGTAGAACTTACTTACTTAGACTACTCCCTGGGCAGGTAGTAGATAAGATGGAAGGAGCTAGTTAAGAAAGTGTGATGTTTGGCATACTTGGATAGACATGCTGTCTGGCAAGGAAATTTACTTCTCTGTCAGCAGTGGATATGGTGTGGCCAGTTCCCATGGCCCCTGGTGTTCGTGTGGATTTTCCTGCCAAATTGGATTAAAAACTGAACAAATGAATAACTATGAGCCAAGAATAAAACCCCTTATTTTCCCTTAAGCAGTTTTGTGAAGAATTTATTAGCAACACGCAGAGTAACTCCAATAGTAGTGATCATATCTTGTAGGGATGGTAATTTGCACAATTTACTAAAGATATTGGGTATGTTTTCCAGTGCTTGTTTCTTTCTGATGAAAGAAAACATCTTATCTTTTGCATATGTGCCAGTTAGATACAGGTCATTTTGACAAGATTTTGGCCCTGTCTGTGAAGAATTGGAGTTAAGGCAATCCTTAAGCAAATGGGTGAGAGATTATCTGTTGATGTGGGATGACCAAACTCAGGGTGGGTGGGACCACTGTGTGAGCAGGGATCAGATGAAGAGGGCAGGTTCGGTACTTTCTGGCATGCAGAGGTCCAGGCTTCTGATGAGGTAGGACGTATGTCCCTCTCTCAGCAGTTCTGACTATGATGCTCCCAGTTTCCTCAGCTCCTGATGCTGATAAAGTGTAACCAGAAACCATAAGCAAGAATAAACCCCTTGCAACCCTAAGTTGCTGGTCCTGTATTTTTGTTCAGCAACAGGAAGATGAAGCTAACACAACATACTTCCTGTAGGTGGCTTAATTTTTTACTCTTGCATTTTGAGTTTGCAAATGTCAGACAGGGTCCTTCGCTAGCTTGCAAACACCTCATTCTCTACGCCTTGTCTTCGCAGTCTCTTAGGAGCATCTTTTCCAAAGCAGAACGTTTCTAAGTTTTTTTTTTTTTTTACGAATTTTGCTGTCATGATTATGGATATATGTCATAAATATTATGTTATAAAAATATAAAATATGTAATAAATATGTGATTACGAAGTTGACCTAAGAATTTTTCACCAAGTCTCATTCCTGAAGATCGACATCGCTGATTTCTTTGAAAAGTTTTATGTTTTACTTTGAGGTCCATCTTCTAAAGTTTGGGGTTAAATTTGGCAGAGTGTCTAAGATTTAGGTCAAGGTTCACACATTTGCTTAGAATGTCTTGGAATTCCCATATCGCTCTAGTGAAAAGGTTGTCCTTCCACTGTTTTGCTTGTGGGATTTTGCCAAACTTTTTTTTTTTTTTTTTTGCCAAACAAAGTTAGGTTTGCTCTTCAGTTTGGGCTGCTCTCTCTCCCTCACTAACACTGTACCGTTGTTAAGTCTTGAGATCAAATAGTGCAAAATCTCTCAGTTTATTCTTTTTCTTAAATTTTATTTTTCTAGTTTTACAAGCCTGCTGAGCACCCATCCCTGCTGTCCTCCAACCCCCCTCCCACCCATGTGCCTTTCCTTCCCTCCTCAATCCATCTCCCTTCCACACTCCTGCTTGTCTGCTTCTATGGACCCCTGGGTTAACTCTGGTTTGTCTGCTCTTTTTTATTTTAATTTTTTTCTACTTTTACAAGCATATTGAGTACTTATCCCTACTTCCCTCCATTGGCTCTCTTCCATTCCTCTATCATCCCTTCCTCCTGCCTGCTTCCATGGATCCCAGTGTTCCCTCTGGCTTGTCTACTCCTGTGGAGGTTCAGGCCTCTGTGGCTTATCAAGTGGCCTCTCCTTGCTCCCCTCCCCCACTGATAGAGGCGTTTCCTTTTGTTTTAGACTGCTTAATTCATTTTCCTTTCTTTAAAAAATTCAGAATAATCATGAGTAAAATATCTTGCTATAATCTGAGAGCGATATGGGACAGACAGGGGCTCTTTGCATTTCCTAAGAGCACATTTGCACTTCCTGCCAGTAGAAAGAGCGACTTAAGTTCCTAAGCAAGAGTGCATTTGGACTTCATCCTATAGATCACGTACACATTCTAAGCAGCCTAGCACATACACAGTGTTTGTTTTGAGTTAACCTTTAACTTAGATGTAATCCAGGTGGCCATTTGGTGGCAGGAATGTGTCACCTGTCTTGGTGAGTTGCATCTACATAGAGAGATGATGACAAGGGAAAGGTGCAAGAGGCAGTAAAGATGGAGGCACTGAACTCTGAAACTCAGGGATAAGGCTGACCACCTGACCAGAGGACAAGACAAACCTTGAGCATGATTTTATGGCCTTTGCTCTGGTTCCCTATAAAGTGCACTAGAAGAAGATGGTTCAGAATAGGCAGCTGACCTCTGGCTTGGCAGCTTTCCCACTGTCCATGAAGTGAAGTTTACAAAGCAGTGCCTGTCTCTGCTCACAGGATTCAGTAGCAAACAGCATGAACTATTTGATTCTGATTAGCCGACTTACTTCATTTGACCACAAGGTCAAGGTGTCCACTGGCCACTGCTCTAAGTGCAGTGCCATAGGTGCTAGCCAGTGTAATAAGGAGAAAGCAATAAAAGTCCCGGGGATTAGACAAGGAGACGTAAGAACAAGGAGACGTAAGACTGTATTTAGAGATGATGTGATCGCCTATGTACAATCCCCAAAGAAACTTCCAAAATCTTTCCAAAACTAACAAATATACAAAACCAACTAGAACTAATGAGGGAGTCCAGTAAGGTTTCAGACCATTCAATCACATGGACAGTGACAGGCATGTCAGCTTCAGACTGAAGCCCTCGTGCTGAGTCAGCCTGTGACCACGGTGGGTTATATGGGCTTCAATTTCTTCTGTCCTTCTACTATATGTTTCTGTGTGTTTAACTTAAATTTCTGTATGCCAGTTTTCTACCCTGCCACCATGATGAACTTTTATTTTAGTTTTTTTTGGCTTTTTAAAATTTATTTTAATTATTCGATTTTATAAAATTTGCAACAGCAATAGATTAAGCTGCAACTGGAGACATTTCTATGCTCCACCTGGACTTCTGTCTATAGTGACAGAGATTAAGAACCAAGAGTCACAGTTGCTTTGGATTCACTTTGTTTTTGAGTTTGTCCTGCTGCACTATCCTTTCCATCCAGCAGGTGGCGGTAAATGATTACGCAAAATACTGTAGCAAGCACGGTGTAAGGGAACTTCAAGTGCTAGCTGTAAAGGTGACAACCCAAGACCATACTGAATGTCTTGATAACTGAAATTAACATTCAATTTGCATATTTAATGAACTGCTGTTTTGTTTGGTAAGCTATGCTGGTCGTTAAATATACAAAAATTTATTTCAGAGATCCTTTAATTGAATAGCAGGTCACCTTGGAGCCTGATTTCTTAGTCTTTCCTTCTAACAGTCACCATTGGGGCCGCTGAAGACAGTCTCTTCTTTGGGTTATCTTCTTACCGGAAGAAATAGCCTATGTTTTTTTGCTGGTCACCTCAGGTTAACACATTCAAACTGCTTGAACCTCTATTGGTAAATTGAGCACTGATATATTTCGGAGATGTTGTGAACTGGTTGACTTATAACCTCTAGTGTTAAAGGGATGGAAGTGGAAGATTTGCAGTAGATGTGGCCTAAAGCTGCATTCTAACTGACTGTGACATATTTACCAATATTCAATTTCCAAACACACTTGCTTTCATCTCTCATCCTATCCCCTTTCCCCTGGGCAGTAGCCCATCACGCTCAAGCCTCTATCATCCCCTCTAAAAATCCCAGTCCAAACCCACTTTCCTAAGCAGCCACACTGATTTTAACTACATTACCACAGACACTTCTTCCCCTGCCTCTGGTTTCTCAAAGCCGTCTTGTATATACATCACAAGGTTACTTATCTTGGACAGTTTTCTATGTGAATACAATGAATTTAAGTCATTTTCACCCCATACTATCTGATTCCACTCCCCTCTTTTCCCCATTGAAACCTTCTTCTTCCCAATCTGTCTTCTTCCTGCTTTTATGTCTTTTTGTGTCTGTGTGACTCACCGAGTTTCATCAGGTTTGCCTGTACTAGTATATGTTTGGGTACTTTCTGAGAATTGGACGACATATCTATTGCGGGTGCGCCATTAAAGAAAGTAGCTTTCCTTCTCATAGCCAACATCAGTCCTCAATAGTCTCTGTAGGATGGGTAGTGCCGCATGAGGCCTTCTCCCTTATATAGTGAAATCTTTACAGGCCCAATCTTGTTCAGGTTTTGTGGAAGCAAATCCTTCAAAGTGAGTTCAAAGCAGCTCTGTTGTGTCCTGGACACTCTTTGGTGGCACCCCTCACCACCCTGTGACCCTTACATTCTTACTGTACCCTTTACCACAGTGACCCTTGAACCTTGTGTGGGTTGATACAGATGCACCATTAAGGCCCAAGTAGTTCACAGCCTTTTATTCTCTGCACTTTGGCCCATTCTCAAGGTTATTCATTTCATAGTGTGTTTCTCTAGAATATAGTGAGTAAACAAACACTTGCTGTGTGTTCCTAGAGGGCTTTGTGCCCTATTTCTGAGACTTTGTTTTTTTTTTAATTTCTTTTTAATTTATTCAATTGCGTGCGCGCTTTTGTGTGTGTGTGTGTGTGTGTGTGTGTGTGTGTGTGTGTGTGTGTGTAGAACCACGGACGAATTCGGGACGCCTCCACCTCCTTCTTGTTTACTCTGCCCAGGATTCACAGGCTCCGCCCTACCAGGATCAGAAATGCAGGCCGCCCCTGCTTCCGCCTGGCGTCTATAGTGGGGTCTAGGATCCAAACTCAGGACCTTCTACCTGCAAGGCAGAGGCTTAACCCCTGAGCCACCTCTCCAGCCCCTATTTCTGAGACTTTGTGACTTAAGTGGTTGGTGAATTGTGATATATATTAGATGGTAATTAAATGTCTGCGACTTGGGTTATTATTGCAGGATAACTTTCCAATTCTGTTGTCCTGCCATCTCATCCAACCCTCTTCTTAATGTTATTTTCATTTCTTGTCTTCATTCATCTTGCTATTTTAGCTGCATTTTACTCCAACTGTGACCCTTGGTGTACCCAAGTCAGGGTATTTATCTTAAAGTTGTAACCAAGTTCCTTTCTTTTTAATATTTTACCTGTGTGTGTGTGTGTGTGTGTGTGTGTGTGTGTGTGTGTGTGTGTGTGTGTGAGAGAGAGAGAGAGAGAGAGAGAGAGAGAGAGAACATGCAGGCTGACTCCCCACATCTCCTGAATCTTTCTACTCTTCCCTTCCCCTACAGGGCTCTTCCATTTCCTTCCAGGTCTTGCTCCAAAGCCATTTTCTCTGTGGAGTTTTTTCCTCCTTGTCCCCTCCCCTCTGCTGGTCTAAGGAAACTGATCTCTACACAGCACGAGAGCTTCAAATCTATCCACTGACTTCTAGAGCTCTATTAAAGGGGAAACTGAACTAATTCACTATGGTTGGCAAGACCGCAAGGAGCAATGCTCAAGTTCATGAGGAACATTCTCCGAGTCTTGCCAAAGCCACTCCCTTGTGAAGACCAAACAGGAGCGTGAATGATGGATAGTGATTTCGGATGTGGGGCATGATGAAAGGAGCGGGTGGGCCTGAGGAAGCCAAGCTCTGTCTATTTAAAGTGGCTGCCTGCTTGGCGGGGCTCCCGGGAGGCCTGTGGGCTGTTTGTGCTCTAGTCTGTTTCAAAGGTACCCTTAACATCCCACAGTCCCGACCTGTTAGCTCTGCTCATAAAGCTGTGTTTGGAGAGATGTCTCCGGGGAGAGAATTTTGGTTTGAAACGGGAAGAAAGGAAGCCTGAAACTTAACTGGGAAGTAAGAGATATCGGGGGGGGGGGGGGAGGCAACAAATCTGAAGTAGAAAATACCTCACGACAGTAAAAATAGCAGCTTTCAGGTGGCTTTTGAGCGCTGACCCCGTCGTTAGCTGACTTCCTCTGTCCCACTGGGACTGTTGTCCAGGGGTTGGTTGCTGTGTCTAATGTGGGTCTTAGCGCTCAGGCTACAGATTCCAAGAAGGGAAGTGAGAATAAAGGAAGTTTTGTTTGGGGAAGGTTGACCTGTGGATCACTTATCAAGAAGTTGTCAGGGCTAGGGAGATAGCTAAGTCAGTAAAGTGTTTGCCAAGCAAGTATGAGGACCCAAGTTCAATCCCTGGCACCCATATCAGAGAACCAGACATGGTGGTACGTGTTTGTAATTCCAGTGCTCAGCAAACGAAGAGAGGTGGATTCTTGGAGCTCGCTGGCCTAAAATCTTAGCCTATTTGGCCAAGGCCAAGTAAGTGAGAGAACCTGTCTCAAAAAACATGATGAATGAGATAGATAACTGTCTCAAAACACAAGATAGATATACAGTTAGTGGGTAAGGCACCTCTTGCAAACCTGAAGATCTGAGTTTAATTCCTGGAATTGAACTTTCACATGGTGGAAGGAAAGATCTGACTTCTGAAAGTTGTCCTCTAACCTTTACCCACATGTATGCTGTGCATGTGACTCACCTCCCCCCAATAAATAAATGAAATACTAAGAAAGAAACAAAGTGGGGGCTGGAGAGATGGCTTAGGTGTTAAGATTCTGCCTCACAAGCAGAAGGTCCTGAGTTCAGATCCCAGGCCCCATGTAAAAATGACAGACTGAAAAAGCGGCAGCCTGCACTTTCCAGCCCTGGTGAGTGGAAACTGGGAAATCCCAGAGTGAAGCAAAAAGGAGGTAGAAGCAATCCAGGATGATTCCTGAAGTCACCCTTGGTCCTCCACAGGGATACACAGTGCCCATATGCACACGAGCAAAGTAAATTAATTAAAAAAAAAAAGAGACAAGATGGACAGCATTGTTATTCTGAGGAATAACACCCAAGGTTGAGCCCTCCCCATAACATGCTTGTACATACATGTACATACATGTGTGCATGAGTGTGAACACACATACACACACAAAGAATGTGTTAAGTCCCTTAGGTGTACCAAGAACAGTGACAGGTGCTGGTCATGGGATAAGGTGAATGTAAAATAAATATACATGTCACATCTGTGTTTCTGGCACTTTGGGTCACATGGAGAACTTTCATGTGAGAGACACGTTAAAGTAGAATGGACAGACTTTTCCAGGGAGGAAAAGGTCAAAGGTCACCTCTGCTGAGCTGCCACACTTGGCCATGGTTCCAGAGTACCAGTTCCATGCTGCTCAGAGAAGCCCCAGCCAGTTGTTTTCTGTTCGTGTAGGACACTGTAATAGTTACTCTTTTTTTTTTTAATAAAAAATATTTTTATCAGTCCTAGTACTTGATAGGCTAAGGTATAAGAAGATCTGCAAGTTAGAGGCCAGCCTTGGTTACATAGCCAGATCATGTTTTAAGAAAACAACCAAAAACCAAAAACAAATAAATAAACAAAAATGCTGCTCACTGAGTTGGACTTGGTGTTGCATGCCTGTCTGTCATCTTTAGCACTTGGAAGGTGGAAACAAGAAGATCAGAAGTTCAAACCAGTCTTGGCTACATAATGAGTTTGAGTCTCGTTTGGGCTGCATGAAGCTCTCTCAAAAGTCAAAACTAAAGCAAGGGAACCCAAAAACCTTTAGCGATTGCTTAGTGAAACAAAGTTGTCATCAGGATCTCCTGCAAAAGGTTATTCTGAGCATGCATAAGGCACTGTATGACAATGAGCATCTGTCACGTTGTAAATGTTCAATAAAAACTCACAGTTAATAGCTGGGCATGGTGGCATATGCTGGTAATCCCACTACTTGCAAAATAAAGGCAGAAGATTCAGAGGTTCAAAGCCAGCCTAGGTTATATGGTAACTTTGAGGCCCGCCTGGACCACACCTCAGACCCTGTCTCAAAAAACCCTTACAGTTGTCACTATTCAACAATGCAGATAAAGTGGGCAGATTCCAAGTCAGACTGTCTGGGTCCAGATCCCAACGCTAAACCACTAAACCTTGTGCACTTATTATGTGGCCTCAGACAAGTCCACTGTATTATATTACTGGAGATGGAAACTCTCCTTGTTTCCTGTGAAAGTTAAATGAGCTCATCTATGTAAAGGATTTAGAAACAGGCCCGGCAGGCAACAAATGATTAACTTGTTACATTTGTTAATTCATTCACTCTATTGATTTTGTAACAGATGCCAGCAATTGGGGTGGGTTAAGTTCAACTTAATTCTTGCCAGAGAGAATTTTCCAAGCCAGTGGGATTCTTGTCACTTTTCAACCTCTGACTTTCAAAGAAGGCTCCACTGGCTGTTCTCTTGGGGTTCATGAGAGCATGACAGGGGATGTGGGCACGTGGGACAGCGTGAAAGTAGCCAGGGGGAGCAATCCACCCTACACCTTCCTTGCAAGTTCTTTGCTGTTCCCATCGTGGCCCTAGTCGCCAATTTTGGGACCCCCAAAAGGGCCCGGGAGAAGATTGTCAATGGAATCCAGCTGGGCATCCACTCGTATCCCAGGGCGTGTTCCTGGTGAGGATGGCACGTGCGAACGCCACAGATCGCCTCGGCTGGGGTTCTGGGACCTGGAGGGAGCCAGTCCTCGGACAAGGCCTTCCCGCTGCCAAGGCGCCCCTTCCCTGTCTGACGCGTGCATCCATATTTGGGGTGGTGGGTCCTCTGCGGGGAGGAGGATGGATCTTTGGGCCGCATCTGCCCCCCTCCCCCGGGTCCTGGACGGTCTCTAACCCTGACCCCCCTCCCAGGCCGGGAAACAGGTGGAGGAGACTGTAATAGTTACTCTTGTGTGTTGCTGTGAGAGAGCATTCAAAGTCAAGCGACTTAAGGGAGGAAGGGAGATTTATTCAGCTGATGGTTCCAGAGGGGAGAAACAGTCTTTCATGCTGGAGAGGACATGGCTGGTGGCTGAAGTTGGAGACAGGCTGAGTCACTGCAGACATCCTGGAGGTTCAGAGCTGCTCGAAGGCTAGAGGATTCCTGGAGAGTCAAAGGAGTGAAGAAGCCGGTGGCAGGAGGGAAGAGAGTTTTCTAGCACAGCTTCAGAGAGTCTCTCTTCAAAGACTTCTGTTCTGTGGTTCCTTTTATCTGGTCTGCTACTGGGACGTTCCAATCAGATCTAGGGCTGGTCTTTGTATTGTAAATGTATTGATCTGGATAATCTCTTCAGGTGGTGTCACAGCTGATCTTAGTTAATGCCAGGTGTGGTCAAGTTGACACCCAGGAGTAACTATCACAGACTCGTATCTGGTGCTTGTCTTCTCATCCCTGAGTGAGGTTTGACAGGTCTTACTTCCTAGTTTTGTGCCCTCACATTGCTTCACTAAGGATTACTTTAATGTGTGTTATGTCATTTCAAATTGGGAACTCATCTTAGACTTTATCCAGGGAAATCTACCACAGCTTGACTTAGGCATTTACCCTCCAAAGAAGTTTTCAATTTGCTTTAGCCAGGCATCCTAGAGATATTAATATTTTAGGAATAACTTCCATGTTCATATCTTGGCTACAACATATATCACTATTTCAAATCTTGCACTGCTTTGTGGAAACATTCTTCATTATAATGCTTCTACTTTTCAGGCTGAGTCGTTGCCCTCATTTTGGCAAGTAGATTTCTCTCTCTCTTAATCTATCAATCTATCTATCTATCTATCTATATCTCTATCATCTATCTATTATAGGTCATCTATCATCAATCTATTTATGAAATTCCAAAGAATAAATGAGTTTACATAAAAAAGAACTCTCCCAGATTATTTTGTAGAAAGGGAGTCAATCAGGTAAGGAGATAATGAATTAGTTAAAGCCTTTGATCTGAGTTTGGATCCCCAGATCCCATATAAAAATGCTGGGTAGAAAAGAGAGTGGCTGAGGTAGAGCAATCCAGAATGATTCCTTGGGCCTCCACAGGCACACATATTCAGAATGCTGTCTTGTACACACACACACACACACACACACACACACACACACACACACACAAGACACATGGTGAAGCAGGGGTGGGGGGTGAGGGGAGAGGGGGGAGAACAGTTAATTTTTTCCCCCAGTCTCAGGAAAATGCCAGCTGCTGCCACATGGCGTCATGTTGAACACAGGTCTTGCTGGGCTTCGAAAGCAGATGTTTAGTTTCATCCTGGTGGTAGCCTCATTTAGATAGTAGGGACACAACTCTTTCTCTCTAAGATTTCAGCGGTTGTATTCTAAGTCTAAACCACAATGACTGGTCCTGGGAGACTTCTATCCTCAGCTAGATGTGCGAAGAAACTTCTGTTTACTTATATTCTCCTCTCCGCACTGTTTGTGTTTCCACTGTCTGCATTTCTGTCAAGTCTGTTAAACTGCCTCAGCTTTTCATTTACCATGAGTAAAAATAACTCATGGACACAGAGCCCTCCATTTCATAATGATTCTCCAGTGAGCAATGTTGAAGTCCGGAAGGGCAAGTGATTTTCCAAGGGAATTGGTAGAAGAAACTTCCCTGCTCTGGATTATGCCTGCAACTCTGGACCCCAGGTTTTGCTGTACAGCAATCAGGGAAGTACAAAACTCAAATTCCTGCTGTGTGTCTGCACGCACTCTTGTTCATATGTTTACCTCTCACTGATGCTCTGCACCCTGAGCTAATTGACCTGGACTGTCTAGATCCTAGCAGCTGCAAACGGGTCAATAGATACAGTGTCCATAAGATTTTGAAAATCTATAGGTTTATTTGCACTCTGAGAGACAAAGTTCTATCTCTAAGTCAAAAAATGAAGATGTGAAAGAGAACCAAAATTAGTATTTCATGATCAGCTTTTCAATTATTTAAATAATCTGCATTATTAAAAGTGTTCTCTAAAGACTGAGCAAAGTCCTGGGTCCTGTTTTGTTCTTTAATCCTGGCTTCCCTTCCCTTGTGATATCTCTGCATGATGAAGGTTTAAGAGGTGGAAATGAAAAGGGCCAAGTTTAACAGCTGCCTTAAGTGACCACAAGATGTCGATGTAATGTAAGAGAAAGAGAAAACGATTTCCAGTGAGATTCTTTTAAAACCAAGTTCATGCAGACCAGTGAGGTGAGAAAAGCATCCCATAAATGTTAGTAACCCTGTGAGTCTCTTGTTATATGTTGTTTCTTGTTTCTTATGCTTTCTCCTCCACCTGTGTATTCCGTAGAGTTGCCAATGTAGATATTTCAGTAGCACAAAGTGGAGAAACCACACTTACGTGAAAGAATGGTAGCTGTGTGCACACTGTAGACACTTCATTTGTGCTCAGCACAAATACATATTAAAATATTGAATTGAAATCAGGTTCAGCTTGTGACCTGCTCCACACTGATTCTCAAAGCTTTTTCAAGTTTTCTTCTATGGGTGGTCAACCTGAAATGTGAGAAGGATAGATTACATTCTAACGTCACTTCTTGGTTACTGGGGATCCAGGGTTTAAACGTAGGTCTTGACGCACTAACTCCTGACTTTTTCCATGCCTCCTTGAGAATGAGATTAATAGTGACTATTGCCTCTGGACAGCTTCCACTGGTGGGTTTGGTGTATTGGTGCCATTGGCTATTCTTTGGGCTCTGAAAATTTGTGAAATGACTAAACCTTCCTGCCAGTCCATGCAGGCATATATTCAATACAATTATTCCTGGAGTATGAAAAGTCCAGATTTGCTATATTTGACTTGAACTTTAAAAGTTGACATTTAAGGGAAAGTTTTGTAAAGACAATCTATTTTAGGAATTTATTACTCCCTGTTCTAAGACTTAAAGTGCAGCCAGTCCCATCAATCTGTTTGGTATTGGTTGCTCAGAGGTGCCTGTGGCCACTGTATGACTTTCAACTATATAGTCACCTCCTAAAAATAGCTTTCATGGATTGATCACAATCCTGTGTGATAGACCGTTCTTCAGATACTACTGACAATTTTCTGTTACTGTATTGCAACTTGGAAAAGTGTAATTAAAAGTTTGAGCTCATAAACAATTCTGTCATCTAAGTCCTACTCAGGTTCTTGGAATCATGTTTTATTGAATAGTCCTGGGCTTCCTCACCTGTATGTTACAATGAGGTCTGATTAAGACTGGAGATGCAGGGGCTCGGGATAGAGCATGGTGGGTAAACTGTTTGCTGTGAAGGCATGGTTTGGAGGTGTGCACCTGTGACCCCAGCACTGGGGGTGTTGAGCAGCAGATCTGTGCACCTCACCAGCCAGTCGGTCCAGCTAAAATGTTCTGGGTTCAGCAAGAGACACTGCCTTGAAAAATAAGGTGGAAGGCAACAGATGGAGATGACCTAGGTTGAACTCTGCTTTTCATAAGCACACTCATGAGACAGTACACACATGTAACACACGTATACACAAACGCACATACCACACACACACATGCAGAAAGAGAGAAAGAAAGAGAGAGAGAGAGAGAGAGAGAGAGAGAGAGAACACAGAATGGAGATCCAATGCATATAATTTTCTCAGTACTAAGCTTGTCCTAACAAATAAGGATCTTAAATTTTTTAGTCTTTAAGAAGTAGATGGATATCTACAGGTGTGACAAGATACTCTTGACATATTAAGAAACAAAAAAAACACGCATGCATTATTTAACTTTGAAACATCATATTTATTAAACAGTCTAAATGGAGGTATATGCCAGCATGAAATAGAGTAGCGTTGTCCAATAGAAAGAAGAGCTTACATGTAATTTAAAATTTCCTAAGAAGCTCATTAAAAAGATAAAGAGAAATAGATACAATTAGTTTCAGTGATTTATTAATGTCTTCTTATACATATGAACTTATACGTTATACAATAACATTTTTATTCTAATCATACAATGAACTTTTTCCACAGTCAAATTACCACTTCTTAAACTTCAAAAGGAAGGAGAATTGAAAAGCTCTGTTCCTGAGTTCTGCTAATGCAGTTCAAGTGCTCCACGGTGAGCTGTCACTCCTGGCTATGGTTCTGCATAGTGTAGAAGAATGGCATTTCCTAGGGGGGCCTTAAACTGAGTGACCATGAAAGATGCCGACCCTGAAGGATTTGCTTTCCTGGTCCTGAAGCTTGGCCTGCTCCAGGGCCACTGTCTCTTACCAGGCTCAGTGCCCTCTTCAGGAGTGGGTGGGAGTGGGGGCCTGTCACACCTCAAATGTTAGTCTTCGTCCATGTTTGATATCATTATTAAAAATGTAAAATAGTGTTTGGGCTGGAGAGATGGCTCAGGGGTTAAGACTCTGTCTTGCAAGAGAAGGTCCTGAGTTCGGATCCCAGGTTTCACGTTAAAAACTCCAGGCGGAAATGGCAGCGGCCTACACATACATGCGCGCGCACACACACAAAGTATATTTTAAAATGTAAAATAGTTTTTAATAAAAAAATGAAAGAAAAATTTGAAGTTTCTTTCTGAAATTAGTGATGCAATACCCAGGTCGTTCATCACAGAGAACTTATGGAAAGGATTTGTTGATGTATAATGGTCTCTGCTTCAAAGTCAAAGAGAACTAATGATCTTCTGCAGACTGGAATTCTGTATCTGATGGGAAATGAGAAGAGCCAAGTGATCCTTCACTGAAAGATCAGTTCAGATATCTATGGGAGGAAATTTGAGTGCTGCTTGGCGGGGAATGTCAGGCAAGGTGCCGGGGTGGGAGTCATGGAGGTTCTTGAAGAACAGGAGAGAGTGAGTGAGGTGTCAGCACAGGGACTCTGCAACCTGGGAGATGTTATTTGCAGCCACAAAATGAAAGACATGCCTGGTCCAATCTCTCTCTCTCTCTCTCTCTCTCTCTCTCTCTCTCTCTCTCTCTCTTACACACACACACACACACACACACACACACACACACACACACACGACGCACAAATGACAGATTTCACAGCCAGCTCTTCAACTCGTCCTACCTCTAGGAGGCCTCTCCAGGGTACCATGGCTCACTCAAGTAGTCCATTCCCTTATTCCTCCCTTCCCTACTGATCCTTGGTTTAAACTCTAGTTTCTGGCTTTTTTTTTCTGGCTTTGCATCTTTAGGCAGAATGTTTGAAGATGCAGTTTTTTCCTATTTAGATGCACACTGTTTGATGTACCTTATCCCCTGAGGAGTACAGGCATAGACCCTGGACTTTTGGGGCTTTACAGAGGTTCACAAAATTACTTAAGTTTTGAAAAATATGTATAGGCTAAAAAACATGAGAAATCGAAAGTAAATAATCTGTTAAAATATACAGCTATAACACTGTAACAGCTGTATGAATTGCCACATTTAGAATTCATACAAGCTTCATTACATTTGGAAATATTTTTGGAAGCATAAATTCCTCATTTTGAAAGGATCTCTAGGTATACATGGTAATAGCTTACAGATTAAAGTCCACCATCAATCAAATGCTGCTATTTGTAAAAACAAGATTATAAAATTCCTTTTGAAAAATTTGCAGCTAGAATTTTGTTCAATGTGGGTGAAATTTTGCTGTGATGTTTTATTTGATAGAGAGGAGAACCTCCAGCCTATAAGTGCTCAAAAACTACTGAGAAATTAATTCTATCCATCTAGTACTTGGTCTTTTTCTTGCTTGAATACCAGGTAGATAGTGAAATATTTTGGGGGGAAAGTCAACAAGCTGTCACTGGGGCATATTAACTTTTAGCTAGCAGTGAGAATTTCAATCCTTTCATTTATTTGAATATACAAATATACCCAGGAAGATGATAGGAGATGGCAAATGGGTCTGGTACCTTGTAGACTGCTATTGATTGAAAAAGACAGAGGCTGCATTACATCCTCTGGGAGAGGAGGCGTGAGCAAAACTTTGGTTTTAAAATGTTCAGGAAACTTCAGAACTTCCTGCTCTGTGAATTTAACAGCAGTTGGGGGAAGGATGTAGTTGAAGATGATTCTACCCTCTTGATCTTGCAGCAGATTAAATTGACTGTTCCCAACGCTTCATTCCCTTCTCTGTTAGAGAATCATACCTTGCTGTCCACCGCAGTGTGGCTGGTAGATCCCCACTTCTGCAAAATGCATGTCCTGCTCCAGGCCAGCGTGCTTCAGCCAGTGGAAGAGCAAAGGTCCAATGTGTGATGGGCTCTACCTCTTTCCCTTTCCCCACTCTCTCCAGAAAGATGTATCCCATAGAGTTTATCCCTGTATCTGGAATGAACATCTGCATGGAACAAAGAAATGGCCACAGAACATCTGCTGACAGGTAAATAAGTGGAAGGTTACTGCTAGCCTTTGCCAGCCATTGAGATGTAGCAACTATTCGTTACACAGCAAAGCTGACTGAAACAGATTTTCATGAGGAGCGCTCACCTTCCTTATGAGGATTGTGCTCAGAGTTCTTCTGTTCTAATTTGAAAATAAAAAGATTCTTGCATTAATCAGGAGTGAAGACAACCAGCTTGTTGATTCTCCCCAGAATCGCTTTCTACAAATATCATAGCAACGGGCACTTGAGCAGGGTTAGAGAGTTGGCATAATCTCAGTCTTCACACCATAGATGTCATGGTGCCACAGGTCCCATGTCAGGATGCTGAGAGAGGTCATGGAGACACATGAACAGCCATTAAATTCTTTACAGGTCCCTAATGTACCTTCTAGAATTTGCTGACATGGGCATTTTGCATTATTCAATGACAACTGTGACATTTTCCTTTTGCCAATTTTGCTAGAGTTAGGAATTCTTTGCAAGTTTTTTTTTTTCCACTTCATAGAAAACTAGTGTTAAATAAATCAGCTCATTTTCCTGGGGCTTAATTTAGCACATTATTTAGTTCTCCATGGTGTGACCCTGTTTTTCCTTCTCTCGAGTTTTCAATAAATGAAACACCTTGACTCAGAGAACTAGAACCTTCCTGTATTATTCTTATGTCTGTATAGGTGCCCTCGTTTATCTTCCATCTATGCTTCACTCATTCATTCATCAGAATTTAAGGCTATTTCACACTCCTCAGACACGAGGAAAAACAAGAAAGATCACGTTTTATTCTTTTGCAGTTAACATTTTTAGACAACCTTAGGAAGAAATCTGCCTGGGCGGAGGGACTAGAAAGTCCGCAAACCATGAAGCAGTCCTGAGCCACTAGCAGGGACCTAGTTCCAAAGCAGAGTGTTGGGGGCTGGGGTTGACACAGAAGGAAGCCTGGTTCCCGTGAGCCATGCTAGGGAATTTAGATTTTACCCTAAACATAGTTAGAAACTGAAAGCAGAATTGAATCTTAGAAAGATAATCTCAGCTGCTGAATAAAGGATGGAGAGGAGCAGGGGGAAGACAGAGACTGTGTGGTGAGACTGGAGGGGGACTAAGTGACTTGGCCCGAGCTGAGCCGATGGGTGGAAGAAGTTGTCCAGTCTGGGACTTTTTTTTGACATAGAACATGCTGACAGGTTGGCTGTGGCACTGAACCAAAAATGTATCAAGGATGTCGCCTCTGCTTTTGGCCTGCGCAACTGAAAAACCTGTGCTGTGCTGTTCCCTGGCAAAGGAAAGAAGGAAAGACTGGCAAGGAAGCAGATTGCTTCGGGAGTGGAGAAGGAGAATGTATGTCTTAGCATGTGGAAAGGCTGTTGCTAGGGGCAAATCACCTGCTACCGGGGCTGCCACCGCACACAAGCTGGAGGTGTGTCTCGTACGTCTTCTAAGGCAACCTGGACACTGTGGACCATTTAAATTTGAGGTCAAGCAAACCTTGGGAAAAAAAAAAACTTTAAAAATCTTTTGCTACGGTGCTCATCATAAAGAAGGAGAAATCTAAAGACTCAGAGAAACAGGATATCTGCCCTGTCCTAAATACACAGCAAGCATGCATTGCTCTGGTAACTGCATCGGGTTCCTCTAAACTGTGAGAGTTGGGGCAACATGGTCGGTTGGCTAAACTGACCTTCTTATTGACTGTGGAGATGAAGTCTGGCAGAGTCCATCCTCACCTGTTTGTTGATGTATTGATCATGGTGGCTTCCAAGCTATGACAACAGGGGTGAATAGGTAGACTTTGACTCTCTCTCTCTTTCTCTCTCATATAAACATGACAGAATATATACATATATATATATATATATACATATTTCCTTATGAAAATACATACATATACATGTTGAGACCCTTGGAGGAAAAGGTTGCCAGCCCTGGATCCGGTGGAACCAGTAAGCCAAGACAGAAATGCAGGGAAACTTGAGGACATGAGAGAGCAGGACTTCACTCAGGGATCTGGCTGAAGTCTGTCCCCAGCTGCAGGAATTCTCTCTCTGGAAGAAACTGCCCCCTCTCACAGGTATGACAGATTGGTTCAAGGTTAAGTGCTGATCCCCGTTTGTGGACTACCTGAAAACTTGGGAATTTTGTTTGGAATTCTCGGACAAAGCTATGGCTTTATTATTTTTATGGTTAGTCTTTTAGTGTTTCATACATGAATACAGTAAATTTGTGATTTTTTTTTAACACCTTAATCCCTAACTCCATCCTTTCTCTTTTCTCCATTATAATCTTCTCTTCCCTTACCAGTCTCTCTCCTACTTTTTTTTTTTTTTTTTTGCATATGTGGTCCACTATGTTTCATCTGGATTGCTTGACATGTGACTAAGCACTCGCTAGAGCAAGAATCATGTATCAGTGGATATAGCATTGAAGAAAGCATCTGCCCCCTTCAGCTGTGATTATCTCCCAAGAGTCTCTCAGGGAGGTATGGGGTCTTCCCATTCCATGACGAAATGTGGATAGGCAAAATTCTGTGCAGGTCTTGTCATGTCCAGAAGACACTGTCTGGCTGCACCCCTACCTCTTGTGCTGGTTCTGGATTTGGAAGACCATGGCTCCAGGAGTTCTGGCTGCTGTCTACAGATGCACAGTCTTTCTTCACTTCTGGACTGAAGTTACACAAGGCAGAAAGACCCCTGCAGAGAAACGGATGGATAATGGATTATGACTATAAGTAATTTGATAGTGAGGATGAAATGAAGAAATGAATGTTTTTTTACACATCTTTCCTACAAATCCAAGCCTTGAGTATTTTCTTTAAATGTTATCATTTATTTATTTGTTTGTTTGTTTGTTTATTTATTGTGTGTTTGTATCAGAGGGCACTGTAACTTCGGGAATCATCCTGGATTCCTTCCTTTTTGCTTAGCTCTGGGATTTCCAGGCTCCCCTCACCAAGACTGGAAGTTCAGGCACTCCATTTCAGTCTGGTGTTTTTACGTGGGACCTGGGATCTGAACTCAGGTATTTCTGCTTGCAAGGCAAAGTCTGAACCCCTGAGCCATCTCTCTAGTCTGAGTATTTCCTTTAAAGTGTCGTGGAAAGTAAGTTTTCATTCATCTACCCTTTTATAGGATTTTTCTCCATTACCACTCTCAGACTAGTTAATGTATCTTCCTTATTATGTGGTTGTTTGGGGCAAGGATGCTTTTGTTTTTCATGTGGACAGATATATGAAAGCAGAAACTATATCTTGCTTGCTGGTAAGTCTCTTCAGTCCTTGAACCATGCATGGTTCTATCACAGTAAGTGCTCAAAGGATAAGTGGATGGTGGAGGCTACTTTGATAGCAGTTGACCTCAAAGTCATCTATTGAGAATGAGTCAAAAACAAGTCAAGTGAGGAAAAGGAGCAAGAAGACTCCTTCTTGACTACAGCCTTCCTCCTCACTGTCTTGAACTGAGACAGAAAAATATTGCATGTAAAACTAAACTTTGGCTTAGATTGAACTGAGTTTAAAAAAAACACCTGAATGTGAAAAGATTATAACCATCCAAAATAACTCATAAGCCACGGACTCTGCTTCAGATGTTTTAAGAAAGGGACATGCATAATGTCTAGGCATTGGAGTTGAGTGGGAAATAAAACAGTACCTTCAATATTTACTAATTCAGTCTGTTGAAGCCAGAGGGAATTTTCCAAAATCCATTTTGATGATCTTGTAGAGCTCCTGGGGGGGTATAATTCCTCTGTGTGTGTGTGTGTGTGTGTGTGTGTGTGTGTGTGTGTGTGTGTGTGTGCATGCCTGTGACCACTGTTTATAAAAATGAGTTTCTAATGGAGGTTAGAAAACTTGCATTTGCTAGAGGGACACAGAGGAGGCCTTGACAGTGCAGAGTGTTCACCTGGGTAGCAAGTGGATCAATAGTGCTATTAATAGAACTGCAGAATGACACGGGCATCTTGGTTGAGAGGGAAATTATGATGCTGACCATGTGGATGGTCATAAGACTAACAGTCTTTTTTTTTTTTTTCTCTAGAATCAAAGATGAGTCACACAAGCATGTTTCAACAGAGTAACAGCTAAAATAAAACACCCTTCACCCATACAACCTCTTCACAGAGCTGGCCCACAGACCTAGTTCCCTGGTAGATACATACAACAGGGCCTCCAGTCAGGCTGTAGCTTCTGGCAATGGCAGCTTCCAGGATTTTGTTTCCAACGGGACTGGGCAACCCATAGGAACAGCTTCTAGAGGCCCCTCCCATTGGCTTGCATTTTTACCAAAGGCCCTGCCTGGCAGCAGCAGATCCTTCTGTTGGTTGATGCTCCTCTGAGGGATTACTGCTTGCTCCTGACTTTCATGCCCCTGGAATGTCATTAGGTTCTGGAAAGTTCTGCTTTTTATTGACACTCTAGAACTCTGGGGGAAAATTTGCTTTAGGTAGCGAGGTTGAGCTTAGCTTGCAAGACTGATAAGTGTTTCTTTATCAGTGGTTTCTCTATGTACTTGGCCAACTGAGCAGTTTGTATATATGGGAGGTCACTAAGCAGCCATGCTTGGAACAGTGTAACAGAAAAGACTATTATAAAAGAAAGTACGTAGAGTAATAACCAAAGTCTGAAAGTCACTGAGAATTGTACGAATGAACTACAAATGGGCATGTGTGCTATTTTGGGTTGCATTCCCAGCTGCTTTTATGTCTTTTCTTGTTGTTGCTGTTCACTAAGGCATCAAGGCCAAAACTAGCATACTTACAGCCTCTAGCCATACATTGTCTTCAAAGGTCACACTAGAATGTTGCCAATTCCTTTCCCAAATTACCCAAATCTAGGCCCTGGCCATGTTGGCAAATACCCTCATGCAGCTCCCTTGTCACCACATCCTGGTATTGTGGCATCCATGTAAGCAGAATTCTGGGACATGGCCCAAACCTCCCTGAGCACTTATTATAAATATGTGACTTTGCCCACCAACCCCAAGTTAAAAATGATGAATGGCACAAAATAATGTCCAAATGATGGGTTAAGTTTAAAAACACAAATCGCAAAAATAGAGAAGCAGTTGATGTTGTAGAAAATTCTTGCTAAGATTTTGAATTTGACAGTTTTCAAAGCTTGATGGCTCCTCATATCATTAGCAAATGCTAATCAGAAATGACACAGACTTGAAAGAATTTGACTCAGACATAGATGAAGAAAGGGGGCAGGGACAGTTCTCCTTAACAAAAATCCCTCTGGAATGGCATAGAAGAACATGTTTGAGAAATGAAAAGAATACAAGTTTATCTTGATTTTTTTTTTAGCAACACAGGTTTCAGTATTAAAGAATTTCAACCCCAAAAAAGAAGCCCTGAGTATAAATTGTATTAAAAAATGGAGACTAGTCAACATTGTTACATTGATGATTTGTAAGTTCAAAATTTTCCAATTCCAATTGCTTTTTTCAGAGACTTAGGCTACACATGGTTTGTGTTAGATCTATCTGCATTCCTGAAATTCAAGTTTCTTTGTGTAGCACCCAACACATTGGCAGTCAAATTGGGGCACTTTATGAGGCTCTGTGTCTTATTTTTATATGGCTGATGATAAATCTAAGGTCACTAGAAAACATTGGATGATGAATTCAAGGAGGTCCTCAACCAATTCTCTTCTTTAGTCTTGTCCTTATCTTTGTCTACATAATACCTTGGACTAAAAATATAATCTTTATAGTATTTGTTTTTCCCTTGACCTTTGCTGAAGAAGGACTTTGATGCTTTAAATGACATTTTCTTGTTTGAAAGTGAGTTTAAACAGGGTGAACAATCAAACATCTGAGTTTCATTGGAAATATTTATTTCTGCACAAGTGAGTAAAAATGATTGAAAAATATATCATTTTCCTTTCTTTTGTCTCTTGATTTTGTTAGTTTTTGTATTTTTTTTTGAATAGTTGAAGACAAACTGGATAGGAACATGTCATGTCTTCTATCCATTTTCCCAATAGGAGTCTTATGATATTCATTCATACATGATATAATAATAGGTCTATAATCTTCTTTGCTTGCATCATTTCCTTGGAGGAGTTTTGAAACCTAAAGTCTTGTACTATAAGTAAATGATTGTATGTGTGTATGTGTGTGTGTGTGTTAGATGTATGTCTAAGTGTCCGTGTGCCACAGTATGTGTGTAGAAGTCAGGAGTAACCTTGGGCGTTGGTCCTCACCTTCCACTTTGAAGCAGGGTGCCTGGTAATCTTGCAGCTGTGTACTCTAAGCCAGTTGACACTTGAGCTCCCAGAGATTGTCCTGTCTCTGCTTCTTATCTCACCATAGGAGCCGAAGTTGTTACTCCATCCTGACTTTACATGGTTTCTGGGGATTTGAAATTAGGTTCTCATGTTTGTGCAGCAATTGCTTTAACCACTGAGCCATCTCCCGAGTCCTGAATGATATCTCTTAAGCCCCATTTTAATGGTTACTTTTAACTACTGCTGTGAGAGAACATTCAAAGTCAAACAACTTAAGGGAGAAAAGGAGATTTATTCAGCTTACGGTTCCAGAGGGGGGATATAGTCTTTCATGATGGAGGTGGCATGGCTGGCTGGCCGAAGCTGAAGACAGGCTATGTCATACCCATCTGAGAGGCTGAGAGCTACCAGGCTGCTTGCTGCAAAGGCAGACTTCTCCTGAAGTTAGTGTGGGATTAATCGACCTCAAAGCCCACCCATTGTGACTGCCTTCCTCCAGCAAGGCTCCATGTCAAGGTGCCTTGAGACTGTGGGGGACACATTTCAAACCGTGACACCCATTAAAGTATATTTCAAACATATAGTTTCATAGTTTCTATTCATTATTTTCATTTCTGGATCTGTGTTGTGATTAACTTGGCTGAGAAACTAGTAAAGAAGTAAATACTGGACAAGTTCAACTTGTTCTGTAGGATTTAGACACATATTGGCACGAGTCCACCTGATGGATGAGTAGAAACCAAATGCCTGCCTGCCTAAGATTCTGTGCATTTGAGGGTGCTTCTTGTAGATGCCTCTGGCTATGAGTGCTTACCCTTCTAAAACGATACATTTGATTTTCCATAAGCTACTGCTATTAATTACACCACAAAGTTTGTCAGTTGCACTATGTACTATCTTTTATGTGAAATAGCAAAATTAAATTATTTTTTTCTGGTTATTATTTGTAAATATGCTTAAAAAATCCCATCGAATAATTCTTTTTAATGTCGTGGCCAATATATTACAAGTGTTTGAGTTTACTTGTTCATTTTCCAATTGTTAAACTGAAATTTACACATTTAATGTAAGTTAAGTTCTCTTAAGCTTTCCCACCTTCTAAGTTAAGCTTTCCCACAGTTCTAACTTCTGTCAATGCTGATGAATTTTGTTTGCTCTTTACCCTCACATAAATTAAATTGTTCAGTTTATATGATTTCCTGCCTGGCCTCTTTCATTTAACATAAGATAGTTATTTTTCTATTGCTATATAGTATTCCACTGCATAAATGTTCTATACTCAATTACTTGTGGACAGACATTTGAATTATTGTCAATTTGGAAATAGATAAAATTGCTGTGAAGAAAGTATGTCAGGCACCTGCCCCTCATGCACTCCACATGTGGAGTCCATGAGTTCGTTTCTAGCTCCCTGCCTTTCATGGATTTCATGCATGGAGTCCATGAGTTCTCCAGGGTGCCTGCCCCTGGACTCCACATCTGGAATAGGAAAGTTCAGTTCTTTCTCTCCTCTAATAAACTCCACTTTAATCCTTAAAAAAAGAAAGTATGTCTTTTGTTGGATATATACCAGAGTAAAAGTTTGCAGTGTCATAGGTATATGTGGTATCTTCATTAAATATTGTTGTTGTTTTCCAAAGTGTTTGTATTTATATAAATTATATATTTTAACTTTGATGATAATAGTTGTGACAGTATTGGTCAACTTAATGTATGTCTTAAGTTTTATGCTCTTGAGGTGAATATCAATAAATCAATGATTGTTTATAGTTCTCATCTTTTTATTTTACTATCTTTTAAGCATCTAATGCAGAAGATAGGTCTCTATGTCTACTACCTTGAGTTCTATATTTAATTCAGAATATTGGTATTTTAAGAGTATATTTTACTTTGTTTACTTTATTCTTAGTCTTAGTAACAGTCTATATATAATCAGTATGATTCATGAAGTAAAGAATAGTTATATATTTGTGGAGGAAAATCATCCATGACTCTATTTCTGGCATGAAGAAATGAGCTAAGAGAATACACTGAACACAATGAGAACATGAGTTCCATAAAGTCATATGTCTGTTGACCATACATTTCTGCACATAGGCTAAGATGTAGTAGCTTCAATAGCTAAGTCATTTATTTAGTTTATTTGCTGTTTTTTTTTTCTTTTCATGTTTCTTTCTTTCATGTATATGTGTGGATACGTGTGTGTACAGGTGTATGTAAATGAGTGTTTTTGGGTGTGCATGGCATGGAGACACAAGAGTAATATCTGGAATTGTCTTTGATTGCTTTTTCACCTTATTGTTTTAGCTGTCTCTAATTAAACTCAGAGTACACCATTTTAGAACTAGTCTGGATAGCTAGCTTGCTCTGGGTATTCCCAAGCTCTGCCTTCCAGGGTTAAAAATACAGGCCAGCTACCATGCCCACCTGGCATTTTTATGTGGGATCTGAACTCAGGTCCTTTTGCTTGTGAAGCAAATGTCTTTCTAATTATCAAATGTCTTTCTAATCATCAAATGATGTATTTTTTGATAAAGTTTGGAATATATATTTGGAGAATATAAATTTATTTTAACCATTGTGGAAGTATTGATTAAAACATTTATTTTTTTCTAAATCATCTCTAAGTTACATCTCTAGACTTGGTTCATGTTGGGTTAATTTCCTCTGTGGAATGTATAAAATTATGTTGTAGAAAATTATATTTTGTGTGTTCTGAATCAGCTTAGTATAAGTCCTAGAAAGTGAATGTCATCATCTATTGACCATTGCTATAGCAAAATATCAGAGTTAGGTACTTTATTTTTTAAGAAAAAAAAATAGGTCTATTTCACACACAGTTTGAAGACTGAACATATATCATGAATAATCCCACCTGTTCAGACTCTGGTTAAGTACCTTCTGGCCTACATTGCAATATGCAGGATGAGATTGTGGCAAGAGTGTGTGAAGGGGAGAGAGCAGTTTCATGAACAGATTGGTTTTGAACTCTCCATGTAGCAGAGGTTGTCCTTGAACTCCTGAGCTTCCTGCTTCCATTTGCTGGGTTATAGGTATGTGCCTCTATGCCTGGTGTAGTTCATTTCTCCCATGGTATCAATCAAGTTTACTGAGAATGATGGTGGTATTTGGGAGACAATAGTAACAGGAGAATGGGGATGTCATTTGCTTAAAAGAAATACACTGGAATACTCATGGGTAATGTGTAATGATGACTGGATCTCATGAACAGCCCACACAAGTACTGTCTCCAGTGAGATCTTATATTCTCTATGTTCTCCCTTCCATAGCATTTGCTTGGTAGAGGTTAGATCTTCTCTTTCCTTTTCTAATATTTGTTCCAGACTATCTCTCTGTGGTTGCAAAAAGTAATTTCTTTTGTCTTCCTTTCAGAATGACATTTAAATTATTTATTGGTTTTATGATTTTGTGTTATAATTTTTTAAAATTTATTTTTATTATTTCCACTCATACAAACTTAACAGGTACACCGGTCCCCTCTCTCCCTCCAACTCTCCACCCCTCCCTCCCCATCCCCCAGTGCCTCCCCCTCCCATCTCTGGAGCATCCTTTAATGTGCGTGCCAAATTCTCCTCTGGGTCCTCCTCTCCAATGAGGTGCAAGGACCTAGTGGCATTTCCCAGAACCCTTTCCTGTGTTCCCATTAAGCATAGGAACACTACTGTGGCTGTCAATCCCTTGCCTCCAAGGATACTAGTGCCTTTAGCAAATGCTAGACTTTGTGGGGTCAATAGTGTGTTGGACATTGTGCAGGGCATGCAAAGTCCAATTATGATTGCTTCGGCCCTAACTTGTGTGGAGTATCTTGCATATCATTACTCCTCCCATCCTTGCAATCTTACCACCTCCTCTAATTTCCCTGAGCTTCAGGATGGGGAGAGATTAGGCTGGCTGATATAGAGTCTCTGATGTTCTGGATTATGGTTTGTTGATTTTTTTTTCACTTTTGCTGCTCCTGCAATACCCTTCACTCCATCCTGATGGGTATTGGATGTCACCCTTGAAGTCCTTGATGGTGGCCTATTTTCTCTGCTGTAGCATGGTCCCCTCTCTCCTTTTTCTGGCATGGCCCTCCTTCCCCATCCCTTCTGTTCATAATCTTTGCAATTACTGTAGATATTACAGAGAATTATCCTTAAGTATCTCTAAGTGGGTTTGGTACTAGGAGCCACCTATTAGGGAGTACATACGGCACTTAATTTTCTGTGTCTGGGATACTTCACTCAATATAATTGTTTCTAATTCCATCCATTCCCTGGCAAATTCCATTAATTCATCATTTTTGATGGCCAAGTAGTACTCCATTGTATAGATGTACCACAGTTTCCTTATCCATTCATTAACTGTTGGACATTTGGGTTGATTCCATGACTTTGCTATTGTAAACAGTGCTGCTATGAACATGGTCATGCTTGTGCTATCAAGGTGAATTTTTGCTGTATGGGGGTTTATTCCCAAAAGTGGAATAGCAGAGTCATATGACATTTCAATCTTTAATTTCTTTAAGAATCTCCAGACGGCTCACCAGAGTGGCTGTATGAGCCTGCATTCCCACCAGCAATGTAGGAGAGTTCCCCTCTCTCCATATCCTCTCCAACATTTGGTGTTGTTTGTATTATGGATTTTTGCCATCCTGACTGGGGTGAGATGATATCTCAGGGAAGCTTTTTTTTAATTTTTTTTTATTATTATTTATTCAATTGTGCATGTGTATGTGTGTGTGTGCGTGTATGTGTGTGTGCATGTATGTGTGTGTAGAACCACGGACGAATTCGGGAACCACCATGGCCCGCCTCCACCTCCTCCTTGTTTACTTGGCCCTGGGATTCACAGGCTCCGCCCTACCAAGACCAGAAACGCAGGCCGCCCCCGCTTTCGCCCGGGGTCTATACATGGGGTCTAGGATCTGAACTCAGGACCTTCCGCCTGCAAGGCAGAGGCTTAACCCCTGAGCCACCTCTCCAGCCCCATCTCAGGGAAGTTTTGATTTGCATTTCCCTGATGGCTAAAGAAGTGGAGCATTTTTTAAGATATATGTTGGACATTTTAATTTCATCCCTGATAAAGTTTCTTTTAAGTTCCAGGGCCCATTTTTTAATTGGGCCCATTGTTTCCTTGGTGTTTAGTTTTCTAAGTTCTTTGTGCACTCTGGATAATAGAGCTCTATCAGATATGTGGTTAGTGAAGATTTTCTCCCATTCTGTGGGTTGCCTTTGTGCTCGAGTTACAATCTCTTTATCTGAACAGAAGCTCTTTAATTCACAAGATCCCATCTGTTGAGAGTTGGTTGCAGTGACTGTGCTGTTGGATGTCTGTTTAGGAACTATTGGCCTAGCCCAATCATCTTGATGGCCTTATATCAAGGTCCTTGATCCATTTGGAATTAATTCTTGTACATGGTGACAAGTATGGGTCCAGTTTTAATCTTCTACATGTGGAGATCCAGTTTTGCCAGCACCATTTGTTGAAGATGCTGTTCTTTTTCCATGGGATTTTTTGGCTGTAGTTGTGTGAGCTTATATCTGAGTCTTCAACCCTTATCCATTGATCTTTGTGTCTATTTTGGAGCCAGTACCAGGCTGTTTTTATAACTATGGACTTGAAGTATAGACTAAGGTTTGGTATGGTGATACCTCCAGCAGTGTTTTTGTTACTCAGGATTGTCTTTGCTATCCTGGGTCTTTTGTGCCTCCATATGAATTTTGAGATTGTTTGGTCAACTTATTTAAAGAATTGCTTTGGGATTTTAATTGGTATAGCATTGAATTTGTATATTGCCTTTGGTAGGATGGTCATTTTTATGATGTTGATCCTGCCAATCCAGGAACATGGGAGGTCTTTCCACCTTCTAGTGTCTTCTGCAATTTCTTTCTTTAGGGTTTTAAAGTTTTCATTGTAAAGGTTTCTTACTTCTTTGGTTAGGTTTATACCAAGATATTTCATTTTTTAAGGGGCTATAGTAAATGGGATTGTTTCTCTCAAGGCTTTTTCACTTCTTTCATTCTGGGCATATAGGAAGGCCACTGATTTTTGTACATTCATTTTGTATCCTGCCACCCTGCTGAACTTCTGTATTAGTTCCAGGAGCTTCCTGGTGGAGTTTTTGGGATCCCTCAGGTATAAGATCATGTCATCTGCAAATAGGGATAGCTTGACTTCTTCCTTGCTGATTTGAATCCCTGTCCCTTTCTTGTCTTATAGCTTCAGCTAAGACTTCAAGTTGTTACAAATTTTTATTAAATGTTTTATTTATTATTTATTTATGAGAGAAAGAGAGTGAGAAAATGAGAGACAGAGACAGAGAGAGAGAGAGAAAACATATGTACGTTATGGTACATGAGTGGAGGTCAGAGGACAGTTTTTGGAAGTTAGTTCTCCCCTTCTACTATGTGCGCTTCTGAGAATTTACTGCAGGTCACCAGGCTTGTGAATAGGTGACTTACTCGCTGAACTATCACATTATAAATTATATTATTATAAAATATTACCCCATTATAAAATTATAAAAAATATATTGTAAATTATTTTTACCTTTAGAAGTTGTATTTTATCCTATTTTGAATTTGCTTTATAACATTTCATCAGCGTACATTTGATCTCTTTTCTACTGATTTCTCACTGTGGCTAATATTCCTTGGCTTTCTCTCCTATGTCCTTTAACTTTTATTCTTCATTGTTGTCATTATTAGTTTTGAAAAAAATCATTATTTCATAATTTCAAACACATCTGTATGTATAAACTAAGATACACTTTCATCATCCCTCCCCATATTGTCTCTCCTCCCTAGCAACCCTGCTTCCATCTTCTTGTTTTCGGGTTGTTTCGTGGTTCATTGCATTCTGTCCTGTAAGGGTGGTTATCTGGCCATGGGGAAGGGGGCATTATTGGGTAGATCAAAGGCTACACCACTGAGGATTGTGATTCCCTTTCCCCCAGAAACTAGTAACTGCCTGAAGTTTCTCAGGGAGGGCAGGGCCTGGTGAGCCCCTCCCTCATCCAGCCCTGTGTCATCCACAGGCCCCAGTGTCACACAGGTAACCCCTGCAGCTGTGAGTTCATGGGTTTGTCAGCTCTGTGGTGTGTCTGGAGGAGAGCATTTTCTCTGTCTTTACTTTTGAAAGTCACATTTGGAGAATAGGAATCTTGTGGACCCACATTTATTTTCTCAAGTATGTGAAAGAGGTTATTCTGCTTTAAAAAACGAATCTCTTTGGAGCCATTGCTGCCAGTCTGCCAAGGTTCTTTTTGCCTACTCATCTTTCATTTTAAGTCCCAACCTTTTTTTTTGAGACAGGGTCTCAAGTAGCCCAGGATGCCCCTGAATGCGCAAGAAGGCTGAGCCTGGCCTTGAACTTCTAATTTTTCTGCTTCTACCTCTCAAATGTTGGGGGTCACCTAGATGTGCATCATGATACTCAGCTCCAATCATTTTTTTAAAAACTCAGTGCTTATCCAAACTTAGAAACTTTTCTTACTTTTTCCCCCTGAATTTCTAAGTTTTGCTTATTCTGATGGATGCTTCTGCTTTATGTATTTGTTATCTTCATATTATCAGTTGGATTTATCATTTTCTAAGCATTTTTTGAAACAGGAAGTTAGGGTTTGGGTATTTTTTATGTCCTTTATTAATTTTTTTCTTTTCTATGTATCAACCTTATATAGGACTTGACTTGGATAATTTTCTTTTTTTTTAAATTTTTTTATTATTTATTCAATTGTTCATGTGTGTATATGTGTGTGTGTGTGTGTGTGTGTGTGTGTGTGTAGAACCATGGGCGAATTCGGGAACCATCATGGACCGCCTGCTCCGCCCTACCAGGACCAGAAGCGCAGGCCGCCCCCCGCTTCCACCCAGCGTCTATACGTGGAGTCTAGGATCTGAACTCAGGACCTTCTGCCTGCAAGGCAGAGGCTTAACCTCTGAGCCACCTCTCCAGCCCCGGATAATTTTCTTAATTGATATGAAATTCCAGGCTTGATATAAATAGTTCTTCTACCCTCACAGTTCCCTTTTTTATTGTTTTCATGCTTTATTAAAATGATGACTTTATTTTCTGAGCTATTGAACTTATGGGTTTTTGTTTTTCACAGATTTGGGGGGATCGAATCTAGGACTTCATGTATACTAGGCAGATGCTCTACCCCTAGGACTATAAGACCAGACCCCTTCCCATTTTTGAGACAGTGCCTTGCAAAGTTGCTCAGGCTGGCTTTGAACTAGTTCTTGTACTTATGATCCTCCTACATCATCGGTTCCCTGAGTAGGCTGTGACTCCAGGTCTGAACCCCTAGCCCTGACTTTCCATTTCTACCAGACTCTTCTTTTTCTATGTCTGGCCACGCTGGACTGTTTGCTTAGATTCCTTTCCCATGTGTGCGTCTCCTCGCCCAGAAGGAGCTCTGTCTTGTGAGTCGTATCAGAGCGGCCCAAGCTCTACCTTTCTCAGAGCAGCTTCCAGGCTGGTTGTCTGCCTCTCTGGCAGTGCTATTTCCCTTGGAGCTTTCTTGCTCTCAAAAACTAGAGTCCTCCTTGTTCTTTGCTTTTTCCCACGCCTGCTGAACCCAGGCCTTCTGGTGGTTGATGATTTGTCTTCATTCCTGTCTTGGGGTCAAGGGGTGTCTGGTCTCCTAATTTTATTACAAATATGGCTCATGGAATTTTGATTATGCAATCTATTCACTATATTTATGTGAGGATTTGGAAAAAGCCTAAAATCCCTGCTTCCACGGCAGCTTCTATTTTTCTAGAATTCTCTCATTCCTTTCAGAACTTAGACTCTATTAGGATGGCCCTTTATCTTTGCAGCTGGGATATCTTCGCAGTTGTCAGGAAGAAAACATGAACCATAATGACCTTCCACCTCACTCCTGTGTGTTTATTTGGGGTAGGGACCACGGCTGCTGACAACATTGCAGTATCCATAGATGGGCAGATCCCAAAAGCCCAGTGTTGTGAGCTGAAATACTTTTCAGTTTGAACATGGGAAGTTTTTCATTTGGTTTGTGGTGTGGACACTGTTTGTAGAAAGTCTGCATTTTCAGGTATATTTTTGTCACTCAGAGTGACTGCAAGATTGCTAATTACCCCAGGACAGGTTAGTCTGTCTGCAGTGTTTTTTCCATGCTGGAACCCACAGCTAGTCTCATCTGGGATTCTATTGCTTTTGGAGTGTTTGCTTGCCATGATTTGTTTCTTAGAAACCAGGTGGGTTTAGGATTGCTCCTCTATCAGAATTCTTGGACAATTTCATCACTGATCAAGTCACTTTGGTAAGACAAAATACATTGATCTTAGGGGTTGATAGGACCAAAGACTTGGGACAATAGTGGGATTGTTTGCAAATGAAGACTAATCTTTCCTTGTGAGTGAGATAGACTTATCCTAAATTTTGCATTTATTCTGTCATTTGTCATTAGTTGCCATAGCAACAGGGAAACAAAATTATGTGAGGTAACACTTGCTACCTGACTCCATTTTAATGTGGAAGCTATCATATACTGTTTACATTGTTGACAATGAGGCTTTTGGGTTCAGAAACAGACTCACAGTAGAACATGCAAGTTAAGAAAATATGTAAATACTTTTCCTATGTGTCCAAACTGGTTTGTGACATTTTAGAAATTCACCCACCAGTTTGGAGGTACCAGTGTAAAAAAGACAAGGGAAATACCTCAGGGATTAGTAAAGACTTAAGACATCTATGGAGAATTGAACTTAAAGTGTTCATAAAGTACTGTGGATATAATAAAAACTGCCCATGTACTCGGTGTGTTGTCTATTTGTAAGTCTATGACACTTGATTCTAGGTAAAATATGTTTATGTAAAATTCTGTTGGTTAACCTGTTAATCAAGATATATGAAAGGTCTTTGGAAGCCCATTAGTGAAGTCCTGTAAAATAAATTGAAAATTTTCCATTTATTTTCAAGAAACACTCAGAAATGCTTAAAAGAATGAATGGACAAGCTCTTTATACAAAAAATATATACTTTATTTTCAACTAGAAAGGTGCAAACATGTAACTTTTGGTCACACTCTCAACAAATAAACTGTCCAAAAACAGTCATAGTCAAAGTAGAAACACACACTTCCAGATGGAGCTCTGACCAGCTATATAGAGCTGTTCACTTTCTTAATAAAGGCTATTTGCTCTCTAACAATGAAGTTACCACACTTCCTGCTAAAAATCAGAGTCGCAAGGACCTTGCTCCCTCGCTGTCAGCTTTGATGGACAGTCACTCTAACTAATTCCACTCTCCATTTGAGGATCCACTTTGCTTTCAAAGAACAGACAAGCTTTATGTCCTTCTTCTGGTGTTCAGAATTTGAGGCTAGCAGTTCAAAATATCAAAGCATTTAAAACAAAGACAAAAAGGCACAAACAACTTTTAAATTAACTTAGATAGCTGTACAAATATATATATATATTCACAATATTTACAGTATCAATAAAAAATCTTGGCTTGTTGCAGGCACATTTACTTGCCACAAGCTGTCCAGTCTAATAGACAAGATTCTGACTCTTGACAGCTGTCATTTGAATCAGAATGTCAGAGCTGAATCCACTGTTCTGACTTACGGAACAGCTCTACCCAGCCTCAGATGGTGGAGAACACACACCTCAGTTGTCCCTGGAGATATTGGTGGGTCCACAAGCATGCTATACTCTACCTCCAAATACTCTCCAAATAACAGGTGCATTACTGCTTTAAGATGACATGTGACAGTACTAACAGTTTCTCTACTGGTGTCTTCTCTGCTCTGGAAGCCACACCTCAGTATACATTCTGGCGCTGTGTGCTAACGAAGCCCCACTGTCAAGTTTAAACTGTCTTCAAATCAGTGTCTGGTGTTGACAGACTATTTGTACAACATGGCACAATGTTTTGAATTTGGTGGGAATTTCTCTCCCACCAGCAGTTAGAAACACAGATTTAAATTAACTTGTGCTACTGAAATCACTTTTTTTTTAAACGAAAAAAGAAATGAGATGTAAATCAGTTCAAGTTACAGTCTAAAGAACTCTTTGTCTCTCGTTCCCTGGCTTTATGCCATGTCCCCGTACATCTTCCTGTAGTACAGCGACTCAAAGATGTCATTGTCACCGGGACAGTTGTAATGGCAGGCACAGGTCTTGATGAACATCATGTTCTTCTTCATGGTCTCCCCGTCGGGACACTTGAATTCCACTGGCAGGGTGGTGGTTCTGTGAGGTGTGCAGCACCGACCATCTGTGCACACCCCGCAGAACTTAGCCCGGTAGGTCTTCACGCTGGTGCAGCCAGACAGCTCAAACTTGACAGGCTTGGAGATTTTAGGGGTACGGATGCACTTTTTGCCCTTCTAAGGAAGAAAAGGGAAAGAAAAACATCAGTTACTGTAAGGGGAGCGGCCCTCCTAAGCACTCTGTATTCAAGTTTTAGGGTGTCTGACTTGTGTTTATATTCTGAGGAAAGAAACTTGGAGCGGCTTTTGCCAGTTTTCCCAAAATAGCCACATCCTCTTTTGGAATGTCTTGAATTAACTAGCACTGTGGAGAATTTTGTAGTGGAAAAGCCAGTGGTTACTGTTACACAATCTCTCATTCCAGCGCGACAGCTCCATGGTTAGATATTTTTGGAGATAACGGGTCTATAATTAACAAGGGAGGCCAGACACCTAACTCGGTGAAAATGAGTGAAGGAAAGCTGAGCATGTATGTACCTTGATGTTCTCTTCCAGGTCAACCTCGCAAGGCCTGACCATGCAGAGGCGGCTCTGCTTCTCCAGTCTGCAGAAGGCATTGTCATTGGTAACCCGGGTAGAGATGCCCATCCCACAGGTCTTGGAACAGGCACTCCACTCAGTGGTCTGGACCAGGCAGTTGGCTCGCATCATCGTTGGGTCTGGGCCAAATGTGTCTTCCAGTCGGTAGGCTGAGAGAGGAGAGCAACACCCAAGGTAAAATATTTGGACAAGACAACAGGACAGTTTCAACTTTTGCTTCATCCTTGGGGGCAAAAGTCCAGGTGTGTGCGTGTGTGTGTGTGTGTGTGTGTGTGTGTGTTGGAGGAATGACGTCACCTAGAGGAAACTTGAACTCACCTGCTAGTGCAGGGCCAACCGCGGTGCCATCCTTGTCTTTAGGCGCATCACACACCCACTCCTCGCAGCATTTCCCAGGCAGCTTGACCCGTTTGGGAAAGGGGCAGTCGGGACTGGGCAGGCGAACGTCCATTTTGCACAGGGGCACGCAGCCCACAGCCCCATCCAGGCATGTACACTGGTATTTGCAACTGCTCTGGAAGGACTCTCCGCTCCGGTACACGGTCCCACCGAAGACACAGGGCGCCCCATCTTTGGCTGATGGAAAAACGAAAACGGGAAGCTAAAGGTCAGACACCGGGTTGTAGTGCTCAGAGGAGCATTAACTAACTGTAATTATCGGGGTGGCCAGAGGGGGTCAGGGCTGCAAGGTGGCTAGAAGCGGTGGCAGAAAATGATTCCACTGGAGCAGTTAGTTTTTCTAGCGGCCACCAAGGTGGGCTTGAGGGAGGAGGTGGCCGCACACCGAGGAGGCGGCCTGCGCTTGGGGCATGGGGCTGGAATTAGGGGGCGGCAGATCTTACCGGTGCACACGCCGATTTTGCGGTTGGCGGGGGAGCCGAAGTCACAGAAGAGGCCTTTGTGCGGGTCGCAGGGGTCGCGTTCGGTGCACAGCTCGCCCAGCTGCTTGGCGCAGACTCGACAGCAGCCGCAGCCGTCCAACACGAGGCTCACGCCGGCGGGGCAGCGCGGCGCCGGCTCCGCCGCGCACTGGCACGGCGCGCTGCAGTCCTGGCTGGTGGCCGGCTGCGGGGAAGAAGAGGCGGTCAGTGGGCGCTCGCTCGCCGGGTCCTCCCTCCCTCGGTCCTTGCGTCCCTCTCCAGCCGCCAGCGACCGCTCCAGGAGCTTACCCGGCTGCAGAGCGCAAGGAGGAGCAACAGGGCCAGGCGGACGGGGCCCGCGTCGGAGGCGATCATGGTCGGCGGATGGCAGGAGGGCGCACGGACTGACGGAGAGGCGGAGAGCCGAGACGCGGGGCTCAGGGCGGAGGTGGGTGTCTGGACCGGTCGGGCGGTGGTGTCTGGCGGGGGCTGTCGGCCGAGAGGGCTGCCGTCGGGTCGGGAGGAGGCGATCGATCGGTCTCCAGGGGCTGGAGCTGGAGTGGCTCTGGCTGCCTCTTCTTGCTGGGGAAGAGTTGTTGTGTGAGGCTGGCGGGCCGCCCCCGGCTTTTATACGCTCCTCGCCGCCCGGCTCGCCAATGGGCTGAATGGAGTCCTACACAAACACGGACATTCCTCGCATTCCACCCCACCTTCCTGCCTCATCAACTCACACCGGATTGATCCTGACCCCTTGACACCCAGCATTCCTCCGTCTGAAAGAGCTGGCACACTTCAGCTCGCCAGAAAAAAAAAAAAAAAAAAAAAAAAAAGAAGGCGCCGTATTTCCAGCACCAAAGAGGATTTTCCCCCCTTGTCTCTCGCATCCCTCTTGATATATATGATTGAAAAATACATAGTCAAATATCAGTTTTTTATACCGCCTCTTTTGAAAGTATCTTTGCCCCGTTCTAGTCCATGATATTAATACTTTTTAGACTTAGATAACTGAAGAAGCAAAGAGAAGGAATTCCTTTTCTAAAAAAACCTCAAAGGTTTTCTTAACGCTTTTGCTACTTTTTTTTTCCTTTGAGAGACAAGGAGTTCTTAAACTTCTAAGGCGTGCAGAGGATTTCAGTCATCTGAAATCCCCAATCTGACTAAGCTCAAGGTCCTAAATGCTATATCTGAAATGCAGGTATTTGATCTTCAGCCACTCGAGATAACGGTTTGGTGGCCAACAGCCAGACAAGAAAGAGAACAAAGCCCCCCACCCCACCACGCAAGTGCTTGGGAGAGAGTTTCAGCTCTCTTTACACTTGAAGGGGTTTATTGCTGGAGTTCAGGGGAAAAGGGTGAGAGAGTGAGTGGCCATCCATGTCGCCAGAAAAAAATCTATTATTTCAGAGCAAGAGACTGTGTTAGGTGGGCTAGTGACAGGGCAAGGATGCAGGGACGGGCAAAGAAGGAATTAGAAATGAGACCAGCTCAGGGTGTTCTTGGATCATTTTTAATACAGCTGTGTTGAAGTCTGAGCTGTGAGTGTTTTCACTCACATTGAAGTCCACAGACTTCCAGTATGGATGAGACTTGGTTTGTCTTGAGTAAAGTATTTGATTATACAATGGGATCATTGTTTCCTGTTGTGTCCGGTTATACTCTTATAAACTGAAATATCTATAGTTGGTAACTTCTCATGTGTCTAAATCTCTTACTACTAAAGGAGTATGTAGCTTGGTGGAGAGGGAGCTAGTCCAGGAAAGGATTCCTTTATTCCCTGTTTGTGTGCAGGCGTCATACATGAAAAACAAACTTAAACACAGCTCCATTTCTTTTTTTTTTTTTTTTTTTTTATTAAAAATTTAATTATACATTTTAAAAATTTTTTACCAGTTCCCTCCCTCCCCCCTCTTCCCCCTCCCCTTCCCCCAGTGCCTCCCCCCCAATTCCCAGATAGTCCTTTATTGTGTGTGCCTAACTCTCCACTGTGTCCTCCTCTCCGATGACATATAAGGACCCAGTGGCATTTCCATAAGCCCTTTCTCTTGTTCCCCTTAAGCATAAGATCACTACTATGGCTGTCAATCCCTTGCCTCCAGGGGTCTCGGTGCCCTTATCAGATGCTAGACTTTATGAGGGCAACAGTGCGCTGGACATTGCGCAGGGCATGCAAAGTTCCATTATGATTGCTTTGGCCCCAACTATTGTTGAGAATCTTGCAAATCGTTGCTCCTCCCATCCTTTTGCTCTTACAATCTTACCGCCCCCTCTTCCGCAAATGTCCCTGAGCTCCAGGATGGGGAGAGATTAGGCTGTCCTAGTTCTATGTGATTGATATAGAGTCTCTGAAGTTCTGGATTGTGGTTTGTTGATTTTCTTTTGCAGTTTTGCTGCTCCTGCAATTCCCTTCACTCCATTCTGAACACAGCTCCATTTCTTAATATTGTTTCTCAGCTTCCCTAATGAGCAAATGTTGAACTTTGCTTTCCAATTGGGACTGTGTTGTTTACTGACTTTGTTGTTGTTAACAGCCTCATTTCCTGTTTTACTCTATGAAGTTTGTAGGATCATTCCATTTTGTTTCTCCCAATGCCCTATCATTCGACATTCTTGATATTCAAGAACAGCTTCTGCTCACTTAAAGAAAATATTTTACTTGTTTATTCTTATGAAAGAGGGAGAGAAAGAGGTAGAGGTAGAAAGGTGCATACATGGACCATGGGGATTTCTGGGGATCTAACTCAGGTCACTGGGTTTTATTATTATTATTATTATTTCCACTCATACAAACTTAACAGGTACACCGGTCCCCTCCCTCCCTCCACCTCCCCCAATCCCTGCTCCCCCCTCTCCTCTGTCCTTCCTCCCCATCCCCCAGTGTCTCCCCTTCCCTCCCCCCCCAATCCCCCAGAGCATCCTTTACTGTGCATGCCAAACTCTCCTCTGGGTCCTCCTCTCCGATGAGGTGCAAGGACCCAGGGGCATTTCCCAGAACCCTTTCCTGTGTTCCCCTTAAGCTTAGGAACACTACTGTGGCTGTCAGTCCCTAGCCTCCAAGGATCCTAGTGCCTTTAGTCCATGCTAGACTTTGAAGTCACTGGGTTTGTAAGCAGGTACCTTACCTACTGAACCATCTGGCTAGTCCCACTTCCTCTCACTTGTTAATACTTTTGAACATAGGCTTCTGTGAGTCTATCTGTATCTGATACAAAGACAGTGTTAGAAACTTCATAAGGTAGATTGATAATTTGAAAACAGCCTATTCAAACTGGCCATTCTGTAAAAATATTTCGATTCATTCATCCAAAAGTAGCCCCTCCAAAACCCCACTTTGACTTCAGCACCAATCAGCCCATCAACCGCACACAATTAGCTCATTAAGTCAGCCTTGTGCTGCTATACAATGCAGTTGCATGTCAATGGTGAATGGTGTGAAGGACCTGTGAAACTCAGGAAGAATTTTCATCATTGTTATTTAGTGTTCTTTCCAAACATTCCTCAAAGAGAAGAGGCCCGGGAGTTCCTATTTAAAGAAGGAACATTCCAAGTTATGTGACTAGCCACATGTGTATTAAAGGCAATTTGGCCCTTCGCTTTTGCCTCCCTTGTGGAAGTTTTAAAAGTCCAAACTATGTGGGAAGCCACAGTGAAATCTTTCAAGCCCTAAACTCCTAATTTTCTCTACCACCAATAGCGGGGAAAGGTGGGGTGAGTGGGGAAGGGGAGGAATGTGAAGCGTGAGTCTCACCTGAAGTGGAATGTAGGCTCAGATGGGGGAGTCTCTACCTTGGGGTAGAGGAGAGAGCTGTGGGGGAGTTGTCTGAGAACCCCACCCCTGGCTTCTTGTAGGCTCATTCATGAGAAATTGCTGGACTTGGTTACAGTTGGACAACTTACTTGTGTTCCTGGGAACTGCCATTTGCAAATCTCAGGAAAGGCACAAGTTGGAGCCAGATTCTTAGCTCTCATTTATAAAATGAGAATAGTAAGAAATCTTAGCTTCATAGTACTCCATAAGCATTAAATAGATTCAAAGTCTCAAGAATTGATAGATTATTTTTAATCTTAATTTTTAATGATGCCCTTCCTTTCCTCTTTCCTTCCCTTCCTGTCTCCCTTTCCTCCTCTCTCCATAGTAGTATATTACCATTCTTTGCTGTTCTTGAAAATGTATGTTAGGAAAAGAAATTTGCTTTTAATATGAAATTCACACCCGAAATTTCAATAGGTAGTTACAAATGGATGACTTTAATATTGGCTAAAAGGAAAATATATTGAAATGTACAGAGCATATAAAAATCTCAGGGTAGAAAAAAGATGTGCTATGCATTGGAAATTTAGGTTGAGGCTATTATCAAAACCTTTAAAAGGGTTAAAATGGAAGCCTATTCTTAAAAGAGTCAGAAAGAGGAGGGGGGTAGAGAATGGAAGGAGGGAAGACACCCAATACACCACAGACTGGAAAGTATGTTTTTATTATGATACACACCGTTAAGTGCCAGGAAATTCCGAGGACAAGACTGACAGTTCAGCCTCAATCCATGCCATGGCAGCTGAATTCTTGCACTATTATAAATGACTCAGCAAATGTTTGCAGGCACCTGGGCGGTAAAGTGGAAATAGTGGCTTCTTACAACTTCATCCAACTCTGCCCTATCCCAGTCCTTTTGATTGACGGCAGGTCAGGAACAGGAGAGAAAAAAGTCTTTGAATTTGTGTGCAAAATGGTGAGGAGGCACTAATTTTGATCTGTAAGCAGTGGTTTATCTAGCAAGTGCTTTTTAGAGAACACTGCCCCCCCCAACATCCCAAGATGAGGGATTCACTCAGGAGGCCACCAAGGCAGTTACCAAAGTTATATGAGGTATGTGGATCCACTGGGAAGGCCAGAGTGCAGGTCTGGTTAAATCTGGGAGGATGTTCCGCTGGTCATGTGTCACATTCCTTCCCTTATGTTTTCTGTTGCTTTTTTCCTCCCTGGAAAAAAAAAAAAAAGCTATTTGATCAGGTATCAGACAGCGAGAAACCCTGCCAGGACTACAGGAAAGTGGCCAGACTCGGAGTGTTTGTGTACTTAAAGAAGGAATCTTGCACACTTTCAATTTTTCGGTGTAGACATTTTCTTATAAGAGCAAGCAGGAGTCAGTGCCAGCCCTCAAAGAGGAAATCAAAGGTCCCAGGGAAACATACCAGAGGAATGTGACTCAGAGCCAAAACCCATACGCAATGCATACACTGAGCTGTCAGACTTATAGGAAGTCTGGCTCTGGCCGTATAAGGGCATCAGAGCAGTGAGCTGTTTGTCCTTAGGGTGGGTCAAGAGTGGGTTTCCCATGTTTCTAGCATGCCTTAAATTCACTCATGTAAATGTATTCCACCCAAAAAATAAAGGTGGGGATTATACCAGAGGTTTTTTTGAAAAATAGTAATAAATAAATATTATTCTAAAATCTTCAGGGACCCTAGCTTGGTTTACACGACCTTCTATTTATTTAGGATGAAGGTTAAGGAGAGTTCCCTTTCCTTGGGAATGAGAAGGATGAAGGAAGTACGGATGTTTGCTATGGAAATTACATTCATTGCCTTCCTGCTCTTTCCTCCTTATAATTAGTTCCCTGACTTTCTTAGGATATTTTCTGATACAGAGGTATTTGTCAGAAGGCAGTCAAGGTTTGCTCTGTGTGGTTTGTTTCATGCTGCCTGCTTGTACACAGAGTTAGGGATGGGAGGAATGTGAAAGGAAAGGATGCTTTTTTTTAAAAAATTATTTTTAATAAGAGACTTCCTACATTTTAGCATTTGTCTTACTTTGTGAACTAGTCTTGTTTGTTAGTCCACTTAGTTAGTCCTGCTCTCTGGCTGGCTTTGGTTAGCAGAAAGTAATGTCAGAGAGCACAGGGGTTGCTAGGCATCAGTCAGGGGGGCTTTGAGACGTTCTCTGATGGATAGTGATCTCAAATGAGCTATCATTTAGCATCAAGGAGTGGTCTCCACCCTATTCCAATCAAACCCAGAGTAATCGAGAAGCTGACATTTCAAGGAATTGAAAAAAAAAAAAGTCAAAGGATCATTTGGAGAGACCCTTCAACAGATTTTTGGAGAGAAAATTGAGATTAGCCGATTTATTCCAATGAATGGGAGTAGGTGAAAGGAAACAGATCTCGAAAGTTCTGTGAAATGTATCTGAAACTGTCCTGTAGGACTTTGCTGGTGTGGGGAAGATAAGACACATTTAGACAGACCCCATGGGTTCATCCCTGGGCTTTTCCACTTACCCCCCAGCCCCAAGCCTATGGCTCTTTCTTGTAACTCCAGAGCCCTCCTGGATTACAATTTGCAAATCCTCGTTGAGAAATGAGGAAGCCCGAGGAGGTACAAATTCCATGCCTCAAACTACTTTCTGGCCTTGTGGACTCAGAGAAGAAGGTATTCACTGCAGCTGAGTCTGAAGTTTCCCACCTGCTCAGTTACTGTGTAGCTCTAAGAGACAATGTTTATGAATGCGCTTTCTCACAGGAGGATTCTGAAATTCCCTTTCTCTTCTGTTCTTCAATGGAAGCCCTTCCCTGCCTGGAAGACAAAGTCACACTCAGACAGACTGGAGAGTGAGCGTGATGTTGTCCCTTGACAACATTCTCCAGCTCTTCATGGAGCCGAGCTGGAACTAGGAAAGAAGTCAGGGGAAATCAAATCCCATTTCAGTTTTTTTTTTTTTTTTTTTAGGTGGATCTCTGAATAGATAGGAGTAAAAAAATTTTTTTAAATGGTTTTTGTGCCTCCTACATCCCTTAGTGTTGTCTGTGATTGTTGAAATATAGTATTGTATTCTGCTTGAATGATAATTTTCAGGATATTTGAAAAGAATTCTAGAGTCAACCTTTTTTTCCCCTTTTTAAACATTTTTATTTATTTGTGTGTGTGTGTGTGTGTGTGTGTGTCTGTGTGTCAGAGGACACTGTGTGTCCCTGTGGAGGACCAAAGGTGACTTTGAGAATCATCCTGGATTGTTTCTACCTCCTTCTTGCTTTGCTCTGGCATTTGTATATGGAACCTGGGATCTGTACTCAGGACCTTCTGCTTTCGAGGCAGAATCTTAACCCCTAAGCCATCTCTCCAGCTCCTTCTTTTTCCTTTTTTTTTTTTTTTTTTTTTTTTTTTGTCCCTTGACAATAACTACTCCCTTCACTTCCATGACATAATTTTCATTGATTTTGGAGACTGAATATTCTTCCTTTCCTTAGTGAAAAATGTAGAACCCCCACACAGGTAAGAATACAGTGTGTAAATAATAAAAAAGCAAAACTTCGTCACTGTCCATGTTTGTAATGTGTTCTTTAGATTTGGTATGTCTCAGACACAAAACCAGTGTGTGGTGCCATAGAACTGTGTACTTCCCTTTGTGTTTGGGTGACACGTGCCTATCTCTTCATTTACTGATGTGAGCCACGTTCCAGTGACAAGTAAGTTTTTGAATTAAAAATTGATGGCCAAAGGTTCTAGAATGCTGAAATGTAGATCATTCAAGTTGTCCAAAGAATTGCTACACTATCTTCCTATGTGCAAAACCTTTAAACTAGGCCTGTGGAAATCAAGTATTAAAATCCAACCAATCATGTGAAAAGGTTTTTAGAGAAGGTTTCTTGTCTCCTAAGTCGGAGCAGTGATTATAAAAGAAGAAGAAAATCATCTTGTGCTTAAACCCTTGGCATTATTAGACTGGAAGGAAGCAGAGGAATGTATACCACTATGTGGTATAAACCTTAAGATTTATATATCTTACATAGTTTTTCAGAGAATCATGTTTTTTTCACTATCACGGAAGAGAAATTGAGGCATCAGAAATAATCATTGCCCACACATGGCCACAGGAGTAGTGTGAGCAGTACCACAACGTCTTCCACGTGCAGAGATGACCAGTCAAGTGCTTGTCCAGAGTCTCCCAGAGGCCGCCCTGGAGAGGCCCGGGACACAGAGTGGTGGCCAGGAGACCACACAGCACTCACTGGGAGCACAGAAGGACTGGACTTCCCATTGGGGGGATTTAATAAAGAGGGGCCAGTTGTTTAAATTACATATTATCATGGTGAGTTTCTTTTTATATTCATTACTTATTTAGCTTATAAAGGTATTGTGTTTCCTTATGGCATTATCATACTTATTTATTATTGTATCTTGTTTCTATTTGTCCCAGCCTTGACTTTTCTTTTACCTACTTCTTCCCTTTTTGCTAATCTACTTTCTCCTCCTTCTTATTTGGTCTTGTACTCTAAGTTTGTATGTGTGTGTGTGTGTGTCGTTATATACATAGTTAAATATAGGTGCTGCATTTAAGAGAAAGCATGTGACATTTAGTCTTACTGAGTGTCAATTGTCTCATTAAAAAAAATTCAGTGTGGTCCTTTTCTTTCCAGTGTAGCCTGTATTTTCCCAAACTTTCTTTGACTTCCTTCCTCTCCTTCACTAAATCTGAAGGGTCTTGTTAAAGCAAGAATCTCTCTGGATCAGGCCTCACCGCTGCTTGCCCTTTGCTACAGCAAAGGACATATGGAACTTTCTGGAATGAAAGTACCTGGCACCTCCTGGGCACACAGCACTCACTAATGGATGGTGCCCAAGATTTTCCTGATGACTCCACATCATTCCTTCTACACAGAAGGAGGGAGCAGTGTTCTCTGTTTGTTTTCTGTACTTTTAGGTTTGGCTTCTCCAACTCCCTAGCTCATCCCTTGGAAAAATTTTACCCCAGGATGTTCTTTGGACCCATAAACATTTGTACACCTGGAACTTCACCCACAGGTTTTATAAAACTAGTCCAGACATGTTCAAGTGTTAAGCCCTTTACATACATTGCCATTTTGTTTTATTTTGAGGCAGGGTCTCCCTGAATAGCCCAGACTGATCTTCAATTCTTGATCCTCCTGCCTTAGTTTCTCTAGTAGGGAGATCATGGCTTGACTTACACTTTCTCACTTAATCTTCAAAATAATCTTATGAGGTGTTATTATTCTCAATTCATAAAGGTGATCCAGAATAACCTTATAAAGTATTGTTACTCCCAGTTTCACAGGGATGGTTCATTTAGGTCTAGAATGTGAGCAGTGATACATGAATTCCTTTCCGAGTTGTCTGACCTCCACTCTTGTCTTTGCTCCCAAACTTGCTTTTCTTCTAATTCCATATACAGTCAGTGCCTGTCCTTCAGATAGCTATCTCAGATCTTCTTGTGTTCCCGGACACATGAACACCTCCAGGCCAGCTGGCCAGCAGTGTTCTGTGGTGAGTGACATGTGTGACGTAGAAAGATAAGCTTCACTAGTTTGTATTTGGATAGAAACTTGTGCTTAATCAGAGTTTTATTGTTCCCCTTTTTTCAATTAGGATTTTGTGCTTTAGCTCTGTGGGGAGATGTGTTGTTTCTTCCCACTAATGCTTGCGACTAAAGAAAGAAAAATGAATCAAGATAATGGTGGAGGATCTCATCAGGGTGTGCCCTGTCGTGACATCAGCACTACCCCATGCTGCAAAGTGGGTCCCACACTGTGCAGTCTTGTTTAGGCTGTGACTGGGACCAACCACAGACACCATAAAAGGCTTCTTGACTAATTGCATCATTTGCTGATAAGCTGCCCTTGTGAATAAATATCATGACAGAGCCTGGGGCGGGTTATGTACACAGAAGCATATCCACAGTATAAATGGCTTTTTTTTTTTTAAATGAGAATAAGTCTTTAGAAAACATGTCCTAGCATGTTTCAGGTGTGGTGTGTATTTCATGAGCTTATATTCGCTGGAAATGTATCTTCCTTCAGCTGGGCCCACCTTGCGTGCAAGTTTGGATGCTCACCCTTTCTTCTGCATGGAGGGACTGCGGTTGAATCACGCCTGCTTCATGTTGTCAGTGGAATGCGTGGTGGAGGCTGAGAGTGTTGTCTAGGAATGGCGAGCTCATAAACAGGGAATTTTCTCACTGACTCACACAGGCACGAGAGAACTCACAACTATAACTTTATGCTTCATATACCATGGAGTTGCTAGTGTCTGGAAATATTTTTCCATGCAAACTGCTTCTCACATCTGGATGATGCCTGTTTATTTTGTTCAAAAGATTCTTTCGTGGCATTTCCCATCATTTCCAACGTTTCTCTGTTGTTTCTTCATCATGCTTAGCTCTCGACCTATTTCCATAGCGAGCCAGTACCCAAGATTCCAACTGCTTCTTTCAGCTCAGTAGGTAAGCAAACAAGTTTCCGGTACAGCTTCAGATAGACTTTGAACTGATCTTACTTTGAAATAGGGCTGGGCACTGCCACAGCCAAATTATCCCCTGCTGGCTTTGACCACTTTCCGGGCATGCCCCTCCTTTACCAGTCAAGCAGATTTTTCCTGGCCAGCTTCTGAAGTAACCGTCAGGGGTGTGTGTGGGGGGTACCACGGTATGGTGGTACAACTTCTGTCCTCATTTTTCTCACTAAGCCTGGTCTTACTCTAAAGTGGACTTCAGAAGACAGAGTTATGTTTCTCAAGCATCATGTCCAACTTTTCCAGAAAGGAAAATGATCTTATGTTGAACAGAAATGGCCATCTGGAAGCCATCTTGTCCATAGTAAGTGCCATGGGTGAAGGGAATTCTTAGGCTGTGTGTGTGTATGTGTGGTGTGTGTTCATGTGTGCAAGCATGTATGTGCACGCACATGCATGTGTGCATGCATGCATGTGCATATGTCATACATGTATGTGCGTGCTCGTGTGTGTCGATGTGTGTATGTATGTGTGTGCACGCACATGCATGCCTTCATATGTGTGTGGCGTGCATGCAAGCATGTATGTGCGCACACATGCATGTGTGCATGTGTCATGCATGTGTGTGTGTGTGTTTGAAGGAAATAGCAAAGCAACAGCAAACAAGAAACCACATCAGCAGGAGCCAATCATCGAAGGCCTTCGCAGAGTGTTTTGGAGAGTTGTTCTGCTTCGGTTTCTACAACTTTCTTGGTACTGAGGATAGTAGAGAGATAGTGCAGTTATAGTGTTTCGGTCTGTTCAATAATCAACCATGCTTGGTCTAGAAAAATTGAAGGAGGTGGGGAAAATACCCATAGACTTTTAAAAACTAAGGCTGGAAAGATGGCTCAAGCAAGGGTTAAGACTCTGTCTTGCAAGCAGAAGGTCCTCAGGTTCAGTTCCCAGGTCCCATGTAAAAACACCAGTCGGAAATGACAACAGTTTTCAGTTTTGACCCTGGTGGATGGAGCCTGGGAAATCCCAGAGAGAAGCAAGAAGGAAGGAGAAGCAATCCAGGATGATTCCTGAAGTCACCCTTGGTCCTCCACAGGAGCACATAGTGCCCCCCCACAATAAATAAATTATATATATATGTGTGTGTGCTTTATATATGCTTTTAGGGTTTACATTTTGTCTTTTAAGATCTTGAGAATGAAGTCTGACAAAATTATGTTGGCTCATTCAATTAAACAAGATTTTAAGGTCATTCCAGTTTTGAATTCTAGCATGAAATTTTATGACTTTAGTTCATTCTGTAGTTCAGGACATTTCAAAAAGTTACCTACCAGATTTGGCAAAGCTCAATTTTTATCTTGATTTCAAATGTTCTGTCAGTAGTTGATTAATCAGAGAGAATTGTAGAATTTGCTTTGTATTTCTCTTTCTCTTAATTTCAAGTGTCTCTCTCTCTTTCTCTCCTTTCTCTTTCTGTCTCTGTTTCTCCCTCCCTCCTCTTCTCTGTCTCTGTCTCTCTCTCTCCATCTGGTTTTTTTTCACTATTTAGTCATGTTATTAAATGTGTGATGTTAAACACACTTGGTCTCTCTAAGACTTCCTGGTTTTTTTTAAAATATGATAAAAGCATTTTATAACATTTTGTATAATTATCGCAACAATTTGAAAAGATTAAAATGCCAGAAATATTATACTCAGTTCCATGCTCATCATAGAGTAAGCACTCAATAAATGTTTGCTAAACTAAAATGAAAATTTTTTTGTATAAATATCTTCAGATATTCAATTACTGCATTATTACACTTGTCAAACACCAGTAGCCTTCAGGGTCACATATTATAGTGATTACACTGAAAAACAAGAATGTTTTAACAGTTCATGTTCTAGCAGGACACATGGCCTTGTTTAATTTTGAATGATTTATGAGTTCTGATTCTCTCTTTAGAATGCCCCCTTTTGTTTTCTTGTTCTTCTTCTTCTGTTCATTTTGCCACAGGGGGGAGTATAGTTTTTGAAAGAAGCTAAGAATACCCATTTAAGGAATTATTCTGTTTGTACTCTCTAGAAAGTAGGAATGTTATTGTAAAATATAATAAGTAAGATCATCATTCCTCTTTGATTTAATAACTTTGTGATTATTGCAAAAGTAGTATGTGGAAAATATCTCTGTGAAATGGAAGGATATGAGTCAGAGAGAAAGAAAGTGAGAGTGTGAGAGAGAGAGAATACTGTGGCGTCATAAGAGATACTGCAACATTCTAGTCTTTACCATTAAAGTCATGAAATGAGAGAGAAAGTATTAGTCTCTGTAAAGTGAGGGTGAGCATGATTCACATACAATGATGTCATAATTACAACACACAATGATGACACCAACCCAACCTCTGTACACAAAAGAGGCATTTACTTACAAAATCCATTCACGGTGCATTCACGGCATTCCAAAATTAAAAGAACCCGCGTGAACCAAACTTGACATAGCCTTTGCAATAATGCAATGGTACTGAAGTAGCCCCATGCTGAAGCTCTTCTCCCTGGTGGATCTCCTCACGTTTGTTTCTACTGTTTACAACGTGACTCCTTGAGGGCTCTGTACCAGCTCATCTTCCATTATGTCCTGTGGGGGTTAGTACGATGCATGGACCACGGCCTAATATTATGCATGGACCACGGCCTAGATGTCTGATTGCAAATTATTTCTCATTGTGTCTGTGCCACAGTTTCTTTAGCCCTTCATGTGGTGACAGACACCCAATCCATCCCATAGTTTTGGTCACTGTTAGAAGTGAATGTTATTGGGCAGGTAGTTCATTGTATGCTGACCTGGATTTCTTGGAGTGAGTAACTAGGACTTGGTATTAGCTGAGTCGTAAGATAGTCTTTTGAATATTTTGAAGAAACTGACATGCTGGTTCCCATAGCAATGGCACTCATCTACATTCCCATCGGTAGCACATTAAATGCTGTTATTTCTCCCCATCTCTGCAGAGATGCATGTTTGTTTTCTTGGTGGTAGCCATTCTGACTTGAGCAAGATGAAACCTTTGAAGTAGTTTTGATTCGTGTTCCCCTTATGGATAAAGATGTTAAACATCTTTTTTTTCATACATGATTGCCCATTTCTAGTCTGTTGAATCCATTTGCATCTTTTTACTTAGGTGATTATTTTGGGTTAACTTCTCGAACTTCTTGTTCTTTATATATTCTTGATATTAGTCCCTATTAAGTGAACCACTGGCAAAGGTATCTCTCATTCCACAGGCCATTTTTTCCCCTTTCCTGTAGTCTTTTCAGATCTTCAAATAAGCAATTTTAAAATTAATATGAATTTATTCATCTGTTACCTTTACCTGTGTATATGAACCACCAATCTTCCATTTCACTCCCTTCTGAAGCCTGAACACTGTCCCTGTGTTTCATTCTCTCTCTTCTGTGTTAAACTTCTCCACTTCTCTGTACAGTGTTTCTAGCATGTTGCTAACTCAGCATCCACGGCCTGGTTTGCTGCATCTGTTTTCCTGTGATTATCTAATCCTTGAACTATATTGAGAGCTCCAGGTCACCCTCGCCCCTGCAGCCTGAAGAATCTATTCACGCAAAGTGCTTACTGCCCTGCTCAGAATGTTTGCAGGGCTTCTGGTGCCTCTAAGATAAAGCTCTGGGTTCCCTCTCTGTGTCTCCCTTGTTACTCTTCACTACACTGCCTTACACCTTGTTTTACTTCCTATTTTGATCTGGTCTGTTTCAATTTTATTATGCTATTCCTGACTTTATAACTTGTTACATGACTCTTCTGTCACTTTATACAACTTTTGACTGCATTTGGAACTTTCTTTTATATGTTGTCAAACACATACACACTTACTATACATAGTGTATACGTAGAAATAAAGCTTTTATAAAAAACTTAACTTTATTCATTCATTGTGTGTATGCTGTGTGTCAGAGGGTACATGTGTCCCTGTGAAGGACCAAGGGTGACTTTGGGAATTATCTTGTATTGTTTCTTGCTTCGCCTCTGGGATTTCCCAGGCTCTGCCCACCAGGACCAAAATTGAAGGCTGCCAATTTTTCCACCTGGTGACAGGGGATCCGAACTCAGGACATTCTGCTTGCAAGGCAGTTTCTTAACCCCTGAGCCATCTCTCCAGCCCCAAAGCTTATTGGTTTATATGAAATAAGATAAAGTCTGTTGTTATTACATATGATAGTATTGGTATTTCAAAAACTACCTTATTCAGTTAAACTTTATTCTTACTTGCAAGCTGATTCACTATTTCATTGAACTTTCATTTTGGAAAATCTGTACACAGGTTTCTTCATGTCCATGCATGCACACACATGCCTTTGGAGCCTAGGTGATCATGACATGCCTGATAAGGCGCAGAGGAGGTACAGAATGAGGAGGTGAGATTTAGTGATGTCAGGATATTCTGAATGTCCATATACTGGAAAACTAATGTAGAATCCAGAGAGGAAGGTGTCACGGAGACTTACAGAACAGAGACCCAGAAAATATGGACTGTTGGTATTCATTCGAGTCTTCTAAAAGGTGACACCATCTCTGATTCTCAGTTTCAAGAGCCAGAATGTCCCCCATCTTATAAAAAAATGTTGCCAGGATATTGTACTGCAAATGATCCTGTCTAGTACAGACTTCACCAGTGTGGAGACACATCATTTTACTTTTGTATTCATCTGTCTCAGTGTGATTAATTGTAGCATTTTTAATTGCATCATAGTTTATTGAGATGAAACAGTCCTTCCAAGACGTTTGAAAGCATAGCAGAATATGTAGAAAGTGATAAAATTCTTATGGCAGTTGAGGCAAAGACTTTCTAAGAGTCTAAAGTTCTAGAGGGGAACAGGCATTGAAGTCTGTTTGGCTTAAAGGTATCAAAGATTGCCTGGGAGTTTACTGGGAAACTGCTACCTTTTAAAAAAATTGTAAATCATGTAAGGTATTTCTTGGAAGTTAATTTCTGAGTATTTGTGAATAACTGTTCGCATAGCGCCAAGTGCAAACAAACTCACCATTGAGTGAATTCCTTATATGAAGTTTGAGCTCGTTTGAATTTTAAATTATTCCTCTAAATTTAGCTAAAATTAGAAAATTACTAAGGTCTTAGGAAGTGTGATGACTTATAATATAGTATATTTATATCAGTCTGCAGGTAAATATTTTGCATTTATTGATTATATAAATAAAATTCTGAGGTTTTCCTGTTCATATGTGGTAAATTTACATTTTCAGAATTCTAGCGAATACAGTCTTTTTATTACTCAAGCCATAACTTACTAAAGTAAACAATTCTCTAGAAAATTGGATAGTAACACTGTAAGTATTCAGGAAAAGTTGCTGCCTGACTGCTTAACTGATGGCATTTAAAATATTAAATAGTTGTTGAAGTTGTCCAACTTTAGGTATATAAACATCATAGTGTGACATTCTCTACGTTAACTTATTTGGGCAGATGCACTGAAGAAGTTAGTCATTTGTTGTGATTCATATTTTAATAAAACGATAATTTACACATTTTGAGTATTTGGTAGTTTTCTAATATTGTGTTTTAATGTGATGGGAATGTGAAAAAACAACACTGGTTCATGCTTGAAAGAGATTCCTCATCTAATTGCAGAAAACAGACAAACAATAAATGTCAAAGTAAATCAATCATGACCCCGTGAGTTTGCAAGTCAGAGGACACGGGAAGCTGAAGGACTGCTCGTGGAATGGATAGATCGACCCTGAACAGAGAGCTGTTATGGGAGCATTGAGACAACAATTAAACATGGTTGGGAGTCGTGTCAGGGCCAGGAGCCCCCACTCTAATGCGGTGAGGCATTGGCTGTCTGCAGGTGGCGGAGGAGGGAAGAGCGCCCAGTGCCCCATGCGTAAAGGGAAGAAGTTACCATCTTGCGGACACAGTTGTGCTAAAAGACAAGGAAGAGAGAAGCAACATTTACAACCAGACCTTAGGAATGGAAGATTTTGGAAATGCCAGCAGAGCAATGGGTAAGAGAGGATGCACGGTTTGGAGCTGAGCTAACATGGGGACATGTTGGAAAGGTTGAAGAGGGACTACAGTGTAGGAGCCAGAAATCAAATACATGAGCCCGTGGGGGACAAATCACATTCAAACAATGGCACTGGATGACTACAGTTTAGTCCCCACAACCTCACGTAAAGGTAGAAGGAGAGAAGGGACCAGACAAAGTCGTCCTTTGACCTCCACATTTGTCATGGCAAGCATATCCACAAGTGTTAATAAATGTTTAAAAGATGAGCAAAGTGCTGTTCATGCTGAATTGTTTACATATCTATTTATTGTTTGATAAGTGAATACATGAATGAGTGTTTCATTCTCAAGAATTCTCAAAAAGGAAAAGAACTCATCCACATGTCACGGCACAAATGTATGTTGCAGTAAATTACAGTTTCATGAAAACCAGAAGCAGAAACACAACAATTCAAAAACAATTTTTTGTTTAGTTATCATTGCCACAGTACAGCATACATTTGTGACTGTTTGTGTAATAAGAAACATATTTTTCTCCTGATTAAGCTAATGGAAAGAAATTATGGCAGTTGCATAATGTATATGACTTTTTTCCTTAAACTCATTCAAATGCTGCCATGTTGTTATTTTCATAATAATATTTTTAGAAACCTGGACTGAAAAATTCAGTAAAATATTCATGTTAATGGAACTTGATGCTTATTCAAATTTTTATATTGAGTTAGGAAAATGGCTTATTGGGTGCTTACCACACAATTGTGAAGACTAGAGTTCAGATCCCCAGCACCCACATAATGTCAAGTACTTGGGTATGGAGACCTACCTGCAACCCCAGCTCTCAGAAGGCAGAGATGGGGGACCCTGGGGCAAACTAGTTAGTAAGGCTGAGAGCATCAAATAAGTGAGAAGAACGGGCAAAACAAGACCGTTAGTGGTCCATGGGTTTATAAAAAAAAAAACACAACAAGATTGGGAGAATATTTAACATTCAGCCTAGGCATCGTCTTCTACAACAGAGGTAGAGGAGCTTGATAACCTGACAGAATGCAACCTAGGCCAACAGAGGAGCAGTGAACAGCAATGACCAACCATAATGCAGAGTATCAGCCACTCAGCTGGGCTCACCCAGGGCCAGGCTTTGGGAGCCTTGCAGGGGAGTGGGCAGTAAGATTATAAGAATCTAAGGGTGGGAAGGTTCACCATTAGACAGGACATTCCACTCAAGGCAGGACTGCTGCGTCTGGGAGCTCACTGCAGTGGGATTTGCCTTCCCAGACTTGCATAAAAACTGACATACCAACAAGCCCCCATAGACTACCTAGGAACTCAAGAAAGATGGGAACATACAGTGGAAACCTTTGAGTCTAGAGCTGGATGAGTGAAGGGAAATTCCCATGTCAGTGGGGTGGCCTGAAGAGAGGCAACTTGATATACCATGGAGGCCTGAACCCCTACAGGAGTAGACAAGTCAGAGTGAACTCTAGGGTTCATAGAAGCATAAGGGTGGGAGGGTGAGAGGGAGTGGGAGAGATTGGTAAAGGAAGGGAAGGGAGATGATGGGAGGGAGGGGGGATGGAAGGAATCAGGATGAATACTCAATAAACGTGTAAAAGTAGAAAATAAAATAAAGTTGAAACACAAAACAACAAAACAAAGTGAATGAACAAACAAGCAAACACAAAAACCAAAACAAAACTCCAAATACTTAGCAGGGTAGAAACAGGGCATTAAGTTGAAAGCAAACAAATTGAATATTCATTGATATTAGTGGTTGTTTCTCTTTTTAATTTTATACTCATATGATTTTTGAAGCTTATTTTAAACAATGACTAAAAAGGAAATAGAAGGATGAGGAGATGGACCAGCTGGTAAAACGTTTGCTATACAAGTATGAGGATCTGGGTTTGGATCCCCAGGACTCCTGTGCGGTTGGGCTAGGTAGGCTTATCTGTAATTCTGGTTGCTTTTAGGTAATACGGGAGGGAAAGAGTTCCTGGTAGTTCTGGGTTAGCTAGTCTAGCATGTCACAAGCTGTGACGAATATAAAACACTTTGTCTCCAATGAAGCAGAAGTTGAGGACCATCACTTGAGGTTGTCTTCTAAACTCTGTGTAGTGCTGTGACAGTGGGTGTTTACAAACACATGTATGTGCACACACACATATGCACACCTGTGCACATATGCATACATGCACACATGCACACACATGCACATACACATGCATGCACACATGCACATATGTTCACAAAGATTTTTAAAAAGCAGTAAACATAAAATCAAACTTCCACCTCTCCCCACAGAGGAGGATAAAAGTACCTAACATGCTTGTTTGACTGGGTTGGTTTATGAAGACTGAGTTCCCACAGTGATTATAAAATTCCTACAGATGTTTTACAAATGTTAGCAGATGCTGTTCTGTGGGCAATTGCAAATGGAAAAGTAATATATTTTCCACTCTAAAAGAAGCCTTTCATTTTTTCCAGTGCTGGGAGTAGAAACCTAGGGCTTTGTATGTGCCAGCAGGCCCTTACGCTAAGCTACATCCTTGTGATTTCCACTCTGACCATAGAGTCCAGTTTAGGAATAAGATATTCTTTTTTGTTTGTTGGCGCAACATCATGTATCTTGGTTTCGGAATGGAGAAGCTGCATATGGATTGCCACCATTAAAGACTAGATGCGGCAGGAGGGGCAGCACCTGCAAACCCTCTGCAGCAGCTCGAGCTGGCCAGCTCCTGTCAGTTAGCACTCCATTTGTATAATTATTACAGACAGAAACTAGCAGAGATTTGTCTTTGAGATAAGAGGCCAGGACATTTGTTTCTCTTTTATTTTATTTTTAAACTTTATTTATTCATTCAATGTGTGTGTGTGTGTGTGTGTGTGTGTGTGTGTGTGTGTGTGTGTGCGTGTGCACGCGTGTGTTTGTGGTGTGTGTATGTGTCTTTGTGGAGGACCAAGGGTGACTTCAGGAATCATCCTGGATTGCTTCTACCTCTTTCTTGTTCCATTCTAGGATTTCCTAGGCTCTGCCCACCAGGACTGGAAGTGCAGGCCACTGCTGTTTCCACCGGGACCTGCTCGCGAGGTAGTCTTACCCCCTGAGCCATCTCTCCAGCCTATTATTCGTTTCTTATAAGAGGAATTTAATTAAAAAGTGGGGGGATTTGTGTGTGTGTATGTGTGTGTGTGTGTGTGTGTGTGTGGTGTGTGTGTGTGTGTGTGTGTGTAGGGGTTCCGTTTGCTGCTTTCGAGACAGGGTCTGCTATATAACTCAGGGTAGCCTCAAATTCTCACTCTTCTGCTTTCAGCTTCTGAGATGCTGTGATCAGGGAACGGGCTGCAGGCTTAGAACTAAATGGTGTTTCTGGTCACTGTGTCTTTGAACTTGGCCCCCAGAGATTATTGTGGTTCATCTGCAGGAAGCTTCAGAGCCGTGGAGAGGACGCAGAAGCATTGTTGGCTACTGCTATCCAGGAAAAGCCCCTTGAAGCCAGGAAACCGTTGCTGAACTGTCATATGGTTAGTGGCTCTCCTTTGTCTTCGTTTTTTTTTTTTTTTTTTTCTTTTAAACTTCAGCTTAGGACAGTGTGACAAAATATAACACTTGACTCTTATTTGCATTATTTCTTATAATACTCCTAAACTTCAGTAGCTGTGGTTGATAATGAAATTGACATAATTGTTTTTGAGGTTTCATGTAGATAAAACGAGAGCTGCTTTTCTTTAAGCTCAGAATACACCTTTAAAGACCTATATCAGCAGCCAATTCCTAGTTACGGCAGAAACTGGTGCCAAGTACAGATGTCTGACCTTCTTGCCGTGCCTTGTTAATCTGGTGCTCCTTTTTCTTTTCCTTCCCTCCTTCCCTTCCCCGTTTTTCTCTTTTTCTCCTTCCCGCTTTCCCTCCTTCCTTCTCCTCCTTTCTTTCATCTTTCCAATTTTTCTCTTTTCCTTTCCCCTTTCCTTCTTTCTCTCTTCCCTCCCACCCTTCTTCCTTTTTCCCATCTTCTTCCACACCCTTTTTTTCCCCCTTGGTCCTCTCCTTCTCCCCTCTCTCCCTGTGGTCCCTCTGTCCCCTCATTTATGTCACCTGGGTTTCCGCAGAGGAAGAGGTGCACCTACTCAAAGATAAACATTCAGACAGAAAGTGGAAGAACCAGTTACAATATCTTCTCATGTTCTGATTGTATCCTACATCTTTTCTAGGAAAAAATCTGTGACTTAGAACTTTTGTCTGTCCAGAGTCCCCCTCCTCTCTGCTTCACTAGTGAGAGGATCTGCACACAGGAAGATTCCTGGAAGCCCCAATAAATCTAGCACAAATGCCCCTATGGATGGCTGTGAAGCTGAGATTGTGAAGATACACAGTGCAGGGGGTGGGAGGACCAGGACTTGGAATGCTGCCAAGGCAGCGTCTCTGGCACACAAGCCCAGGCTTCCATGCCAAACACGCCTGCAGGTCCCAGAAGCAACAGCCACAGCCATGAGCAACTATGGACATGGAAACCAACAAGCTCTCATAGACCTTGGACTCAGGCCTAGAAAGGATCAAGTTTATCTTCAGTTGTGGGGTGTCATTGTGAAAAAGGGAGGCCTTCTTCAGTAAGCAGTGTTATTTTTTTCTGGTATTTAAGGGCCCAGCAGTTTCTCATCTTAAGACTGAGACCTAAACAGGGTGGGGCTTTGCCTTAAATACTCACTTTTACATCTTTATCTGCTATGTATTCAGGGAATCATAGTGCACTTAGATACTGATTAAATGACCCATCCAGTCCATGTCAATTTCTTGTCATGCAGTCTTTTCTTTG